>PITA01016617.1:0-46053 GCA_004023965.1 Spilogale gracilis
CTGCCCTCACTGCACTGCCTTCACCTGAGTTCCCATCACCTGCACTGCCCTCACCTACACTGCCCTCACCTGTGCTGCCCTCACCTGACTTCCCATCACCTGCCCTGCCCTCACCTGCACTGCCTTCACCTGACTTCCCATCACCTGCGCTGCCCTCACCTATGCAGTCCTCTCCAGTAGTTCTTCACTCACAGTGTCCTCGCCCACACGTCCACAGCAGCACTGTGACCACACCTGCAGTCTCCCGCATCTGCATTACCTGAGTGTGCCATGTCCGGGCCCGTGCTATGCGATCCCATACTTCGTCCGCTCCTGCATGTGTCTGTCCCTTCACTGGGACTGTGTCTGCATTCTGCAAGGCATTATTATACCTGGGCCCGTCCTTGAGGAGCTTAGTCTCCATGGGCATATGGGAATCACATATACCAATCCTGTCTTCAGAAATTTTTAAAAAAATATTTTATTTATTATTTGACAGAGACACAGTTAGAGAGGGAACACAAGCAGGAGGAGTGAGAGAGGGAGAAGCAGGCTTCCCGCCGAGCAGGGAGCCCGATTGGGGCTTGAGAGGACTCTGGGATCATGACCTGAGCCGAAGGCAGACACTTAAAAACTGAGTCCCCCAGGAGTCCCTCAAAAATGTTTTTTATGCTCCATGTTACTAAGAATGGTTTTTCCATTTTTAAATGGTTGAAAAACCAAGAGAAGGAAAATACCTTATGAAAGGTGAAAATTACATGAAATTCAATTTTCAGGTTCATAAGTAAAGTGTAAGAGTAATGGGGCACTCGTTAGCTCATAGATATGTCTGGCTGCCCAGCTCCGTTGCAGGGGAAACTACACCAGGGACCACGTGTCCACCGAGCCCAGAGTATCTAACTCTGCCTTTTACAGAAAGTTCGCAGACCCGCAAATCTGGACTCTTAAATTCACGAAGGCAGGCACCACGACTTCCAGCTAACCTTGCGTCCTGTCACTTCCCCAGGACTTGGCGTCAGAGGGCATTTTTGATATGATAAATGAAGGAAGGAAGGAAGGAAGGAAGGAAGGAAGGAAGGAAGGAAGGAAGGAAGGAAGGAAGGAAGGAAGGAAGAATTAAGGACTGAAGCTCTTTAAATAAATCTTAAACTTTTAAGGACTCTTCTCTCTAGAAGAGTATTTTACATGCTGGAAGATTCCTGTGGTCCCACTGCAGATTTTTCCCCTCAATTTATTTTGAAAGATTTCCCTTCAGTGGTTTCCTAACTGAAAGTCTTGGGACGGCCCCTCCTCCAGGAAGCAGTCCTGAGTTTCACTTTTCACGAGCCTCTCTGCCCTCTAGTCCGCTCAGCCCTGTGCTGGCTTCCGGGCCTGGATCTCCGCATGGACTGGTTTTTAAAAAGGCTCTTCTGGAGTGCTGGCATCTCCTAGGCAAGCCGGCGTAGATCTGGGTGGATGAATTATGCAGAACTCCCCTGTGCTTCCTCTTCTTCTCCTCTTGTTAAAGCGACCCTCACCTCCTTTCCACGGTATCCACGGGCAACATCACGATGCGGTGCCGGACATCAAAATTCCTGAAATTTCTGTACAACTTACAATAGTGGTTTTTGGCTGGCTTTCCTAGGGTCCTTCCCCCGAGGGACATTAGCTCTTCTCTATTGTCATTTTTTTTTTCACCCCAGGGCTGTATCCTGATAACCAACTCAGACATCTTTCTAGACGAGGATTCTAAACTTGTGCGTGGTTCTCAGAGCCGGGCTCAGATGGTAAGAGGGTATGCTTACCGCCCTCAAACATGTAACAGCCCACGGGGGCCTAACGTGCATCACGCTGCACGTGGACACGTGGGGGGCAGGGGATGGCCCTGCCGCTTAGTCCCTACTAGTCCTAAATAGGGATAAAGATGCTGACTTCTTCAAGTTGGAATAAGAGTTCCTTGGGAAAAATGTATGCAGAATGCAAACGTTCTAGCTTTTGTGGCTGTGCAGTGACTGTTCCTCCCCAGGCTCCATGAGGCAGAAAGCGGGATCTCCTGTTTAGATGTTAAGCTTGGGAGCTCCCAGTGCAGCTTGGTGTGGTTCAACAGCGTTGCTGAATGACTCTCAGTGATGAGGACGTAGAGCTCCTATTGCCTGTTAATCGGTTGGTTCGTTGCTCTGAAGTGAACACACAGTGGAAACAACTAAGGTTGCCAGACTTTGCAACTAAAAATAGAGGCTATGCAGTTAATTTTGAATTCCACATTAACAACCAATAATTATTTGGTATTAGTATGTCCCATAAAGCATGGGTCATTGGCGTAGAATTTAAGTTTAACGGGACATCCTCTATCTAGACGGACTCTCTAGACGGAAGCGATTTCACAATCACACTTATGGGAGAGTAGAGGTAAAGAGTAGAGAAGGTCTGCATTTCTTCCCATCGGAAGGTCCTGGGAGGTAACCTGCCAGATTTCCTGCAATGTGTGACTCATTATTCTTTTTGGGAATTTGCCTCAACCTGTTAACCTCGATCCAAATGTCTAATCAGGAAGCTGTGGGGGTGCACCTGAGGTGGAAGACAGGCTAGGAAGCTAGCGCTAGCCGACATATAGTCTTAACTCCCTAGGGCGTTCCTATTGGAACTTAGAAAGAATAAATGCTTGTCTTTCCAGGCATTTGAAGGCAAATTGACCTAAATTTTCAGTATCATTATTCTTCCTCGACTTTGAGACACTGTATCAAAATGATGCCATTTCTCACTGCAGGTCTGATCTGATCTGAACTTACTACATCTTACCAAAAATGCACAAACAAGGTTTCTAGGTCTTTGTGGAAGTAGATAGATTACCGGGTTGTTTTTTCGGTAGTTATTCTTTAAGGAACACTTTTGAAAACCAGGTTCTGTTTCTCCCTCATTGACAGATGGTTCCTTTCTTGCTCTCCTAGTGGTTCTTAAGGCTTCTGACAAATCAGCAAAGTATTTATGATCGCTACCTACCGTCCACCTTTATTATTTCTTACACCACCTTTATAGAGCAAAAATGCTCCAAGATAGCAGCACCAATTAAAAGGTAAAGTGAGCCTAAGGAGTTCTTTCTTTGTAATAAGTAATCCATTAAACGCCACTGCCATAAAACGTATGTCAACATAATCTCATACATTTTAAAAAGTACTAGTAGTAAGACATTAAAAATGACAAAAATGTCTTTAATCTATTAAAAAATGTAATCACTTGTGATCATTTGCTGCACAATAAAATAAATACTGCCCAGACTTGTCTCTCCAGCCGACAGCTGCTCTGCGGGGCAGGGAGACCATCACTTTCTAGCCGTTCATCAATACAAGTCTATCATTTCTTTCCTCTCGATGAAGGGGAACGCTCTTCTCGCGATTCAGAATGCGTGAGGGCTCTTGCCACCTGCTGTCTTCTTCTTTGGGGAAAAACAAACACATCATGTTTTGGGAGTTGAAATATGTTCGTTAATCAATCAATATTTACTGCCTTAAAGAGCCAGAGAAAGGGAGAGAGAGAGAGAGAGCTTTACTGGATGTCTGAGTCTTCCTCTGTCTCGGTCCCGGTCAAATACCAAGTCAACAAGTACACAAGTAGAGCCCTCAGCTCAATCCACACACCTGTCGCTCCACAGGCCCTCATCCACATGGAGGGGGAGCGATGTGCACGCAGGAAATGGAACGATCCGGAATCTGCACGTCCTGGGTGGCTAACAGAGAGTGCGAGGGCTGGGAGAGAAGGCGAGGGAGAGGTCGACGCCCCCCTGGCTGCCGAGGCCGAGAGGCTTTGCCTTCCTTATTTCCATGCACAGCACACACGGCAGGTGCAGTAGACAGTAGAGCAGCGTGTCACGTCGATCTGAATCCTGAAGTGCGATCTCCTGGACGTGCGCTGACAGTTTGTTCTAGACCGAATGGTCAATCCTATTTCGGTGCACTGTGCAGGGTCTTGGGGACTGTATGCTCAGCCCTCCGTCTGCTCAGTACACCTGATGCTAAGTCGCACTCTCAAATGCTACGGCCGCTCATGTCAGCAACTTCTGAGGGTCTTTGTTTAAACTGGGGTACAAATCCCATCTGACATTTATCATCTTACCCCTTTTTAAGTGTCCGGTTCTGTGGTGCCCAGTGTTCTCACATGGCTGCGGAACGGGTCTCCCGAACGGCTCCGTCCTGCAAACATGGACCTCTCTTCTCCGGTAGCAACAGCCCCCCTTCCTCCCAGCTCCCAGCCACAGGGGCTCACTGCCTGAGAACGCGTCCTCCGAGGGCGCCCTGAGCGGCCCCTCTAGCCCCAGCCCCACTTTTGGACACGATCTGAACGAAGGCGTGTTCGTAGCGACAAAACAAGAGCATGGCATCCTGGTCCTTGCCGGAGGCTGCGCCTCGCTCCCAGCTCCCAAGCCAGCGGACGCGGACGCGCTGTCCTCGTGCTCCTCACCTGTCCCCTGCACAGGCGGGTGAGCCGTTTGGCCGACCGTGGAGCTCGTGGTAGAGGCTCAGTAAACACCACTCGCTGCCGTGCTGCTTGCACGGGACTTTCTTTGTTTAATTTGTAGGTAATAAGTTTGTGTTACGCCCCCCCAGCTACAATATGTAAATGAGACCCCCTGAGGACATGTAATGACATCAAACTTCTCCAGTTTCGTGGCTGTGGTTCTTGGTTGCAGATTAGAATCATCCAAAAAAAACCCAAACATAAGAAAACAAAAAACTTAAAAAATACCAAGGCCTGGGCCTCAACCAGATGAAAAAAATCAGAATCTAAGGGCAGGGGGAGCAGGGGAGAGCACTTCTCCCAAGTGCCCAGGTGAGTTTAATGGTGACGCAGAAGCCCGAGAAGCCGCGCTGTACATTGCAGGAGCCGTGAGACCAGAACGTCGACCCGGAGGAGAGAGGACACCAACCCGGCTGCAGGACGGGGGCTCTGCTCTGCCCAGAGGGTTTGTGCAAGTGGCTTTCGGGGGAAAAAGTGCGGCTTCAACTGTGTGACCCTCAGAAGCTGTGCAGACCCGGGAGTTCAAGACCTCGGGAGTCTAAATGGAAGCGTGAGTATCCGCAGGGGCGCGGGCACCGGGTTGGACCACAGGTAAGACGCGTCGCGGGCAAGAACAAGGGCAGCCGCGTGGGGGGCTTCTCGTGCTTCTCGGGCCCTCACAGGTTGTGTTTGTGGCTTTGAGGAACCTCAGTGTGTGTTTTACTAGGTAAAGACAGGGCTCCCGGGCCCTCGGCCCCGCGTCTGTGGGCTCCATGGGTCAGACGAGGGGCGACATCCCTGCACCAAGGTGAAGCCGCCTCCGAGGTTTGAGAGCTGTCGTCCTGGCCACAGCCCTCTGCCCCTGCGGTTGGATGGCCTCCACGTCACTCGGTCCCCGAGTCACTTCTCCGTCCCTGGTCTAACTGGGGCGTTGGGTCCTGTGTGATCCAGCCCCGTGTGCTGCCCACCCTCTGCCTGCCCTCCCCCTAAAGCTCTGATGCTGGGAGGAGGTGTGTGGCTGGACGGTGCGCCTCGTGTCCTGTTTTCTGGGAGACCTGCTCCCAGAGGAGGCTCAGCCAGGATGGCGCAGCTGCTGGTCCAGCACGGTGGAGACAGATGGGTGAGCGGCCAGAGCACAGCGCCCACTCCTGACACGCTCCTGGTCTCCCAGTTCAAACTCAGCATTCCTCTGGATTTCCCCCTTTCCCCTGCTCTTCTGAAGCCGCATTTGCGAGACCTCCTTGCCCCCAACCCTCACTGGGACAGTGAGTAACTGTGAGAACGGCCAGGCCTGTCCCAGCACATCCTGCCTCTTTCTTCGTGTGCCTTCTGCTTCTCCTCTCCCTGGTCACCCAACAGAGGCGAGCCCGGGCCCACATCCAGGCCACAAGACCTACGGCTGGGCTGCAATGGAAGCTACAGAGCGGGCCGCTCTCCCATGCCTGCCCCTGCCTGTGGGCCGCTCTCCCATGCCTGCCCCTGCCCGTGCTTGCCTGGAGGCCTTTGTTGCTGGGTTCCTGATTCCGCCTCCTCCTGATGCTCACCCTGCCCTATCCCTGTGTATCGACATCACAGCCCCTCAAATGACTGCTTCCTCCTGAAAGCCCTCCTGGACCACTCCTCCCATGGGAGTGTGTCTCACAGGACTGCCCATACCAGCGACACGGCCCCGGGCCTGGGCCACCCCGTGGGGCTGGTGATTCTTTCAGATCTGGCGTTCAAGAGTGCACATGGCTCTCAAGGAGAAGGACAGTGTTCTCCTCCCGGGCCAGGGATGGGAGGAGCTCTCCATCGAATGTGACACCGTGAAGTCGGGGGTTCTTCTGGGTTCTCTTTTATTGAACCTGGACCCCTGAGACCCTGACGACAACCTCTTGCGACCTTAGAGGCACCACATGCAGGGGGTCGGGGGCCCAGGGCAAAATTGAGTACTTGAGGGACTGACACAGGGACATCTTCAAACAGTCAACGAAATGTGAAGCATCTTCCCTCATAACCAGCCTAGAAATAGAACCAAAGCAGAAGTGTCCCGAGGAACGCACGCAATCACTGTCTTTACGGGTCCCCGTAGCTCCGTTCACACGCGTGAACCTCACTCAGCGGCTGAAGCGCAGGGAGGAGGGCGTCCCAGGGCAAGCAGGAGGCCCCGTGTCGCAGCCTGACCTGACCGTGCCATAGATCTCCGTTGTCAAGTGTCCACGCTCACAGCGGACATGTTCCGAATTTGGGGGCGAGCTCTGCGGGTTCCAAGTGAAAAGGAAGCCCCCCACCACAGAGATCAGGCTAAGACCTCCTGTACGTGCGCAGGGTGGAGGGCACTGGGCTTGGCAGCCTGTATGCGGGACTCGGGTGCCTTAGCTCTGATCCCAGAGCCCACCTCACCCTTAGCGGCTCGCACGAGTCCCGCCACGTGGCCTTCCCTCAGCAGCGTTGCATTTGAAGAGGTTCTTGATAAACCGGAGCGCTGGACGGTAGGGGGAGAGCGAGAAGGCTGGGCTGTGTCTCATGTTCCAAGGATGGGGGGACTCGATTAATTCTGAAGAAATTCAGGTAACAGGTGTCTTCATAACGCTTGTCACAAACATTCTGAGCTGCCTGCAGGGCTGAGTCCCGGGGCCCCTCCTGACCCCAAGGGCATAGAAGGTAGGGGATGATGGGGAGGCGGGAGGTAGGGACCGATGGACGAGCCTACAGGTGCTCCGTCGGAGAGGCTCGTTCTCTGGGAGCTCACCCAGAGCAGGGGGCAGCCTAGGGCAGGGCTGGGAGCTGCTGCTGCCCCGGGCTGGACCCGGAGCCGGACGGAAGCGGCTCCTGTTCGGGTATCTGCCCCTCCTTGCAGCCCGGGAAGGCCACTCTACACACACACCCTGCCCCTCGGGGTCTCGCTCACACGCAAACCGCACGCGACAGGAGGGAGTGCCCAGCTTCCCGTGCGGGAGGCGAGGGGCCGATGGGGCAGCCTGGAGCCGGCTGTGTGGGCCCCGCCGCTCATTCCCCAGGTGCACATGGGTGGAAATGAGTCGAGAAAGTGGGGTCTTTCCCAGGAGGGAGGCCCCCCGACGTGCCTGCAGGGCAGCGTCCAGCACTGTCACACCGAGTTGGAAAGGAAGGCAGCAACGAGAAGCTGGGGAGAAGAGGCAGCTGTCTCCCCGGAGTCTCGGGTGTCTTCCTGTAATGAGCACTGGGGCTGAGCAGGGGTCTCCTGGGGGACCGGCCCCCCACCTGGGCGGAGGGAGGGGTGTGGCTGGTCCGCTCCCAGTGGGGCCAGGAAATGTCAGAAAGGGAGACCTGGGGCTCCGCTGGAAGATTAGCTGGGCGTCCGGACGCGTGGGCTCTTGTAGTAGCTCGGCCACTAGCTAGATCTGTGAGTTCGGAGTTATAAAACCCCGAAAATCACCCAGTTCTTAAATTTCTTGTTTCCATATTTGATCTGTGTTTGTAGGGCTGGAACACATCAGGGTCATAGCTAGAATCACAGAAGCAGAGGGTTGGGAGGATCTAACTGTGAGGCGCGCCAGCTGGAAAGCTGCGAAACAGTCTTTTTCCAGGAAGGGCGAGAAGCAATATTTCATAAAATGTTAATTTTCTATTAAAAAATTTCTGATCAGGATGGATGGCTCAATGTAACTCACTTGTTAAATAAGACAAATGGCCACGGGAAGGGCATTCTCCCTTTATCCTACATTCTCCAAATTCCTCCAACTATTTTTAACATACTTAGGAGAAAAGTTCAGTTTTTTACATCCCATCCTTCCAAGCCCATGATATTTTGTCTGCAACTTATTCTAATTTTCTTTAGTTGTATTTCTGTCGTCCAGGATCTGCCTGTGACATAAATAGGTCCAGTGTTTATATAAAACGTCGTTGCTGGATAATCAATGCGTACTCTAGAATGTCACACGTTTTAATAGCACTTTTGTTTTACTTGAGTCTCTAAGCTGATTAGGGAGGATGCTGGGATTTTAATTGGGGTCCCCATTTTCTTTGAGTCCTTGGAAGACATCACTTTTTTTCATCGCACGTAGTTAATCAGTCATGAAAATCTTCCCAGGAAGAGTTTTGTTCTTACTTTATTCACAGAGAGAATTGCCCCGTTGTGGTGAGGCACACCAGCATTCCATACAGAAGCTATCTTAATGATGTCAAAATAATGTATGCATTTCTCACCTTTGGACCAGAGAAAATGGAAGAGTATCTTTTTTTTCTTTTTTTTTGCCTAATAGCCAATCTTTCCAAAGGGCTCAGCCCCACCTTCATTGTTAGCTGGAAATCCTCACAAGTGTGGGCACCTTCGCGGCCCTTCTTGCCCGGGCCTCCGCGCGGCAGTGTGAACGGGGCTCTCCCTCACAGCGGGAGTGCATTTATGATCATGCATTAAGTCTGTTTTTATTTCTCGTTTTATGGAAAATGCAGCAGTAATCCCTTTAGAATGCCCCTCAGCTTAAATCTCAGAGACTGTTCACGGCCGCCTCTTAATGTCTCAAGAGTGCTTCAAGTTGTATAAGCCCCATATTCAACAGGTAAAGCCCACTTTGTTCTATAGACATGGCTGGAAATAATGCGAAATTAAAGATTTAATCTTCTAGGGGCAACTCAGCCTTTCCTTAGTCCGTCACAAAGAAACTAAAAAGTCTAGCACCTTTTCAGCGGGTAGAAAAGTCGTTGATTGGCAGGGTCTTGCTGCATTGATCCCCAAAACTATGTTGCTAAAAATTTTATTAATACAATTAGGCAAAGAGCCCGCTGCACAGTCCTACATGTTGGGGGAGATTTCATTTCATGATGAAGTTTGCTTCCATTTTCAACCTAATTGACAGGATTTATGTGCAGGAAGGGGGTGCGGGGTGGGGGAGAAGGAATCCAGCTTTGGTGACAAATTAAGGACGTTTTTTTCTTTGTTCACAAGGAAACCCCAACTCTACCAACACCAATGGTAAGTGGCCGTCAAAGCTGCGCTGATACGAGTGGAGGGGTCCGATGAGCGGAGACTGTGCCGAGCTGAATGTGCTCTTTGTGAGTCCGACCAGCACGCCCGCCGAGACTGTTCAACCGAGTATTCCCTGTCTGGTCTGCAACTTGAATTAACTCCCATATGAACATTTTTGGGAAACATGGTAGAAAACATCAAGAAACACCTGCCCCTTTGGCGACGGAACCTTGACCGACAAACAGACCTGGTAGAGCTTTAGAATCCTGATGTCCTGACGGTAAGTGCTGGGGCAGGATGAGGTCAGGCAGCATCTCATGCCTCGTGGATGCCCTACCTCCCCCTGCCTCCCCCTGCTTCCCGTTGCCAGACCAGGTCTGCCTCTGTGCTGTCGTTTGGAATCCCCAGGAACAACCCTTTCTCCCACTTTTTACCAAAAAATTAGAGATAGTGGGGAGGTTATTGTATGCACATTTGGTGAGGTGGAGGAATTTTCAGGGAGAGACCCACTGAGGTCCCGCCAGGCCAGGTAGCCCTGAGCCGAGGACTTCACACGGGGCTGGGCTTGATGCAGTCCCATGAAACACGTGCCAAGGACGGGGCACCTTCCTGCTGAGGATGGGAGAATTGGCTCACACCAATTACCGTGTCTCATTGCTGCAACATCATTAGAAAATAAATTTACAATTAAGTAAATCATCGAGGTGATTAAAATTTGCCCATCTACAAAGAGGAGAGGGTACGGTACGGGGGATATATGTTCGCTGGATACGTAAGACTTGAATGTATCAGAATACTTTCCTCAGTGGTTTCTGGAAAGGTATGTCAACCTCAGCACCTTATTCTTTGCTCACCATCTTCCCCAATGGATTTCTTATCAGTATAAAACAAGTAAAAAGCAAGGATGAAAATTTTTCATCATTTGGTTAAATAAAATCTATCCCTATAATAAACTGATCTCTCTCTCTTTTAGAAAAATAAGAATTGAGGGGAACCTCTTCAACTTGGTAAGGAGCATCTACAAGAACCCTACAGCTTATACTTCATGATGAGAGACCAAGTGCTTTCTCCCTAAGGTCTGGAACAAAGCAGAGATGCCCCCTTCACCACTTCCATTTAACACAGACCTGGAAGTCCCAGTCACTGTAATAAGGCAAGAGAAGGACATGGAAGGCATACAGACTGCAAGAGAAGAAATGCGACCGCCCCTATTTAGAGATGGCATTGCATCCATAGAAAACCCAAGTAATCTGCAAACAACTCCTACAGCTGATTAAGTGAGGTCAGCAAGTTCACATGAGACAAGATACTCATTCAAAAATCATTTGTATCTCTATAGGCTAGCAGTGAGTCCGTGGATATCAAGAGTAAAGATATAGTACCACTTACGATTGCTCAAAAAATGAAATATTTATGAGTGAATCTAACAAAAATGCATAGGACTTGGATGCTGAAAGGCATATCATGTTCTTGGACTGGAAGGCTCAACATAGTGAAGATGGCAAATTGTCCCCAAATTGATGTAAGGTTTTTACACAATTCCTACCAAAATCCCAGCAAGATTTTTTTTTTTGTAGATACGAGCAAGATTATTCTCAAATTTATATGAAAATGCAAATGAACTGGAATAGCTAAAAACCTTTTTTGTAAAAGAAGACTGAAGTGGAAAAATCGGTCTGCTGGTTTCAGGACTTATTACATGATGACAGTAACCAGACCGTGCGGCACTGGCACAGATAGAGACGCAGACCAGAGCAGCAGAGCAGGGAGCCCAGAAATAGACCCATGCAAATGTGCCTAACTCGTATTTGACAAAGGTGCAAACACAACTGAGTGGGGGAAGGGCTGCCTTTCCTAAAGAACAATCAGATGTTCCTCTGCAGAGAAACAAACGTCAACCTGATTCCCTCATTCGACACAAGTGTGGACCATGGACTCAAATGTGAGCTACTAAACTACAAAATTTTAAGGAAAAGTACAGGTGATCTTTAGGATCTGAGCCAGGACAAAGGGTTCTTAGACTTGACACCAAAAGCATCATAAAAACAAAAACGAAAAATGGTAAACCTAAATGAAAAACTTGTGCAAGACTTTGTGAAAGGGTGAAAAGACAAGCCACAGGAAGGGAGAAAATACTTGCAGACCCCCCATCTGACAAAGGACTGGGATCTCAAATGTACCCCAGGGATACAGGGCGTAGCCTGGGGACCACCGTTAGTAATACTTCCCTATGTATTTGAAAGACAAGAGAGTAGATCTCAAATGTTCTCATCACACAGGACTTTGGTAACTATGCATGACGGTGGGTATTAACTCGAGTAATTGTGCCAATCGTCCTGAACTGTGTACAAATATTGAGTCATTAGGTTGTGCACCTGAAACTAACAAGATATCATATGTTGATTATACTGACATGTTAAAAATGAAAAAAAGTAGATTATTTTAAAAAAAGGTGAAAACCCAACAGTAATAGCAACAGCAAGAAAAAAACAATGAAGCTAAACTAAACAAAACCAAACACCCCGATTAGAAAGTGGGCAAAAGAAATGAGACACGTTGCAGAAGAGGAGACATGGTTGGCAGACAAGCCAACCTGAGAAGACACTCAATGTCTTTAGCCATTGGGAAAATCAAAGCCACAATGAGAAACCAGCCCACATCTGCTAGAACGGCTAAAGTAGAGAAAAGTAAAAAAACACAAACATTAAAATAAATAAAATAAAATAAAATAAAATAAATAAAATAAAATAAAATAAAATAAAATAAAATAAAATAAAATAGTGACAACACCAGAAGCTGGCAAAAATGCGGAGAAGCCAGAGCGCTCTCACATGCTGGTGGGGGTGGAAAGGTACAGCCACCCTGGAAACAGTTGGCAGTTTGTTGAAAGACTAATCATGCTGCGAAAATTCTCAATGAAATACTAGCGAATCGGATTCAACAGTACCTTGAAAGAATTATTCACCACGATCAAATGGGATTCGTTCCTGGGCTGCACGGAGGATTCAATATTCACAAATCAATCGCTCAATACACCAAATTAATGAAAGAAAGGATAAGAATCATATGATCCTCTCAACAGATGCGGAAAAAACATTTGACAAAATCCATCATTTATTGATTAAAAAGAAAAAGCCCTCAACAAAATAGGGAGAGATGAAACATACTCCAACATGATAAAGGCCATATACGAAAGAACCACAGCGAATATTATCCTCAATGGGAAAAAACTGAGAGCTTTGCCTTATGGTTCACAATAAGGCAAGGAGGTTCACTCTCACCTTTACTATTTAATGAAGTACCAGAAGTCTTAGCCTCAGCATTCAGACAACAAAAAGAAATAAAAAGCCTTCAAATCATTAAGGAAGAAGGGTCAAATTTTCATTACTTGCAGACGACATGATACTCTATGTAGGAAACCAAAAAATTGCTAGAAGTAATACGTAAATGCGGCAAAGTTGTAGGATATAAAAATCAATGTGCAGAAATCTGTTGCATCTCTATACAACAATAAGGAAGCCACAGAAAAAGAAATCAAGGAATTGTTTCCATTTGCAATTGCACAAAATAAGATACTTAGGAATAAACTTAACTATAGAGGTAAAGTATATGTACTCTGAAAATTATAAATCACTTATGAAAGAAACTGAGGAAGACACAAAGAAATTGAAAAACACTCCATGCCCATGTTTGGAAGAACAAACATTATTAAAATGTCTATACTACCTGAAGCAATCTATACATTTAATGAAATCCCTATCAAAATACCCCCAGCATTTTCCACAGAGTTGGAACAAACAATCCTAAAATTTGTATGGAACCACAAAAATTCCCAAATAGCCAAAACAATTCTGGAAAAGAGAAAACAAAACAAAACAAAACAAAACGTGAGACATCATGATTCTGAATTTCAAGATCTATCACAAAGCTGTGATCGCCAAGACAGCATGGTACTGGCACAAAAACAGACATATAGACCAATGGAACAGAATAGAGAGCCCAGACATGGACCCACAACTCTACGGTCAACTAATCTTCTACAAAGCAGGAAAAAATATCCAACGGAAAAAAGTCTTTCCAACAAATATGGGAAAATTGGACAGCAACATGCAGGCGCATACAACTGGACCACTTTCTCACACTACACACAAAAATAAGTTAAAAATGGATGAAAGACCTAAATGTGAGACAGGAAACCATCAAAATCCTAGAGAAAATAGGCCAAAACCTCTTTGACCTTGGCCATAGCTACTTCTCACTAGACATGTTGCCAGAGGCAAAGAAAACAAAAGTAAAAATGAATTATGGGGACTTCATCAGGAAATAAAGCTTCTTCACAGCAAAGGAAATCGTCAACAAAACTAAAGGGCAGCCTATGCAATGGGAGAATATATTTCTAAACCACGTATTTGATAGGGTTAGTATCTAAAATCTATGAAGAACTTATCAAACTCAACGTCCCCAAAACAAATAACCCAGTTAAGAAGTGGGCAGAAGACATGAATAGACAATTTTCCAAAGAAGACATCCAGATAGCTAACAGACACATGAAAAGATGTTCAGCATCACCTATCATCGGGGAAATTCAAATCAAAACCAGTGAGATACCACCTCACACCAGGCAGAACGCCTAAAATTAACAACTCAGGAAACAACAGATATTGGTGAGGATGTAGAGAAAGGGGAGCCCTCCTACACTGTTGGTGAGAATGCAAGCTGGTGCAACCACTCTGGGAAAACAGTGTGGCGTTTCCTCAAAAAGTTAAAAATAGAGCTACCCTCTGACCCAGCACTACTAGGTATTTACCCAAAGGATAAAAAAAATTGTGATTCAAAGTGGTACATTCATCCCAACGTTTATTACAGCATTATCAACATTATGGAGAGCGCCCAAATGTCTACCAACTGATGAATGGATAGAGAAGATGTGGTATATACAAGGGAATAGTCCTCAGTCATCAGAAAGATGAAATCTTGCCATTTATAATGACATGGGATGGAGCCAGAGTGTATTATGGTAAGTGAAATAAGTCAGTCAGAGAAAGACAAATACCATATGATCTCACTCATATGTAGAATATAAGAAAGAAAACAGATGAACATACGGCAAGAGAGGAAAGAAAACAAGGAGAGAGGGAAACAAACCCTGAAAGACTAAACAATCGAGAAGGAACAGGGTTTATGGATGGAGTGGGCGGGGGATGGGTCAGCTGGGTCCTGGGGATTAAGGGGCACCCTTGTGACGAGCACTGAGTGTGGCATGTAAGTGCTGGATCACTGCATTCTACTGCAGAAACCGATGCTACACTGTGTGTTAACTAACTGGAATCTAAATTTAAAAAATAACATATTCAATATGACGCCATTTTGATTATAGTCACCAAGGGTATTTTGTGATTAAAAAAACATAAGAGCATGATATGTTAATATTCTTAAAAGGGTTCATGGCAGGGGACACTGGGTGTCTCAGTTGTTAAGCATCTGTCTTCAGCTCAGGTCATGATCGCAGGGTCCGGGGATCGAGCCCCACATTGGGTTCTTTGCTCAGTGGGGAGCCTGCTTCTCCCTCTGCCTCTCTGCCCGCCCCCCACTTTTGCTCATGCTTGCTCTCCTGCTCTCTCTCAAATAAATAAAGAACATCTTAAAAAAGTGTTCATGGCATAATAAAAGAAAAAGAGCAAAAAAATAATAATAATAAACTAAAAACTAATCATGCAACCACCATACGACCCAGCAATTGCACTCCTGGGCTCTCATCGCAGAGGAATGCAGATACATTCATACAAAAACCAGTGCACACATGTTGGCAGCATCTTTGTTCCTTATAACCCCAAACTGGAAGCGACCACGTGCCCAGTAGATGTCCTTCAGTGGTTAGACAGCAATGGCCCATCCACGCTGTGAGATAAACTCAGCAAAAAAAAAAAAAAAAGGAGCTTAAGATATATACAAATACCTGAATGAATCTTCACAGAATTATGCTAAGTGAAAAAAAGTCAAGCCCAAGCCCAGGAAGCTACCCACTACATGATTCTGTCTATGTGACCTTCGCGAAGTGACAGGATTAGAGAGATGGGGGACAGAGGAGTAGACGCAAGGGTTAAGCAGTAGGCGGGTGGGAAGGAAGCAGGTTTGGCGATGCTAGCACCCCGAGCTGATGGAAAGGTCCTGAGTCTCGGCCGCGTCAGGGACAGCGCCCTGTTTGTGTTCTGGGCTGTAGTTTTAGAAGGTGTCACCGCCGGGGGGCTGGGTAAAGGACACACATGAGATCTCTGATGTCTGCATTCTCTCTCAAACAAAGGCTTGGCGGCACCGTGATGGAACAAAGCTTCAAGTTCTCGAGGTTCAGAAGTGGGCAGAGCTGTCCTCCAGTCCAGCTCCTGGCAGCAACAGGGGGACGTTCCCTAAGGCAATGTGTGGACCTGACGGGGATCACCATTTAACAATGGCCCTAGGACTGAAAGCTGAGCTCCCATCCGTCCCCGTGGTGGGCTATGGCTTGCCCGAAGCCACAGGCCTGGGGACAGAGGGGCAGGCACAGCTGTGGACAAGAGCCTAGGACAAGCCGCTTGGGTCCCGGGGGCTAGCTGTGTGATACTCCCAGTGTTAGCACAGGGCGAGAGCGGTGGTCCCGGACCAGCCCCCTAGGTAGCCGGTGACAAGCGGCTGAAATGTCACAGGACTGAGTGGTGAGTACACAGGGGAAACAAGAGACCGAGAGCAAAAGAGAGAGTGTCCCACGCAAGACGAGACTGTGAACACAAACTCATACATGAAGAAAACAAATGTAAGAACAGCCCACATGGTCAGCCAGCAGAATGTGAATTTACTCCAGATTAAAGGAAAATAATACCACTCTGAAAAGGCTTTGAGTAGGCGACAACAGACTGAAATTGAACAGTAACAGGTGACTATGGAGAGAAGTCATGGGAATGAGTGATATAGTTAGTGAGACAGTGAACACCGTGTGTGGAGTGCTCTCAAGACGGGGCACGGGGAGTCGCGGGCATGAGGCCTCCGGCCAGAGCACAGGATGGAGACCCTGAGCCCAAGTGCAGGAGGAGCAGTTAAACACCTGCAGGGAGAGAACTTCCCACTTGGGTCAAACAGGAATTCTGAAAGCAAAGAAGAAATTGTGAAGAAGCAATATTTGGAAAAGGAATGGCTAGAAATTTCCAAAATTGAAAATTAGTCAATTCTCACATCAAAAACGCACTTGGAAAACAAAGGAGCTTTAAAAAAAGTCAGTCCATGTTGAAAGCTACCATGATGAGACCATAAAATACTGACAGTGAAGAGTGAACGTGGTATAAACGATCCGTAGTGCTCCACGTCTGTATGCCGAGTAGAGCAGAAAACAGAGATTATTACCACGCAGAACTCTAACTGTCCAGCCACGGAAGGCACCACAAGACCATGGCATGGATCTTGGGAACACTGAGGGAAATGACCCTTCACCTTATTTTCCCCCCAGAAAATCCAGCGCGGCTCAGCCATGCATGCAGGCCAGTCGCTGGCGAACCTGGGCAGACATGTCCCCTCCACGCGGAGCGGTCCCGGTCCCTCGGCCATGGCACCCCGGGGCCACTGTGAGCATGGCCCACCCTGCTCCAGCCAAGTGACCAGCGGGAGCCCGGGCGCTTCACTGACCGGCCCGCACTGGCCCCGTGAAGACCAGACCTCAGGCCCGGTGCGTGTGTGTCCTCAGGACCGTCAGGTTTCTTCTGCCTCCACTTCTGGCTCCCTCTCCTGCTGCTTGCTGTCTGAACGTCAGGCACATGAGGCGGGTCATCTCAGAACTGCCTGTAACTCTCTGACAGCAGTGATGGGGGCTCTGGGCAGCTGCTGTCGCTATGGGGCTGGGGGGACCACAGAGGTGACCCCTGGGTGTCGACCTTCTGCCCTGCAGGCCGGCCTTGACGCTTTCTGGGCAGGTGGTGGTTGTTCAAACACCCGAGGACAGATAGGGGGTATTTCCTTTGCCAGACCTCCCGTACTGTTGCCGGCTTTCTTTGGGCGGACATTTAAGGCAGTGGTTGATTTATCTTCATTTACTATCAAAAATTTGGACTTGAACACAAAATCGTGGAAGTTTCCTAGGGAGCCGTCCTGACCTAGCTACCCAAAAACGGATGCTAAGCATTAGGATTTTTAAGGGCTCGCCATTAACATTCAACCCTGTCCACTAATTTTCTGATTCAAGGTTAAATCAGGCAACTGAGGAACATGGAAAGCTCCGACTCTTAGGACCAGTTTCCCTAAGAGAAAGAAACCAGCTAATCCAGAAACACCTGTTAACTGAAAAACGTTGCAAATAGCAAAACATAGAAACCATGGTCTGCATTATTTAGAGGTGGGAGGTGTAGTCTTAACTGTGGCAGGTGTGGGCAGAGCCCTCTCCTCCTTCCAGTCCCCAAATAATATTTTATTGTTTTATAATTTTTAATTATGTTATGTTAGTCACCATAAGGTCCATCATTAGTTTTGGTGCCGTGTCCCAAGATTCGCTGTTTGCGTATAACACCCGGTGCTCAGAGCAGTCCGTGCCCTCCTGAACACCCCCCTGGCTCACCCAGCCCCCACCCTCCGCCCTCCCCTCTGAAACCCTCAGTCTGATTTCTGGAGTCCACAGTCTCTCACGTTTTAAACAAGAATCAGGTTTTCAGGATAGACACAAATGCCTATTTAAAGCATAGGAGAGCTAAAATTATTTCTGTATTTACTTACTTCTACACTGACATGGAGATATTTAAAGATAAACTATGTATATAAAGCGCTTCATTCTCATTTACTCGTTCACTTCGAGTGAGGTTGTTGGAGAACTAACCAGAGCTCGTAGTTCTAAGCAAACGCTGCCTTCGTTTCCAACAACTGGCGAGCGAACCGGCATCGGGGGCTAACGGATCTACGACGTGGAGATCTGTGACCGTCTTGTTCACAAAATCATTGACAGATACGGAGAAGAGAAAACACGGACTCACCTGACACGCGAATAGAGATACTCACAGCAGTTACTATTGCTGAAGACTAAGTCGGTTTGGGGGCGCCTGCGGGGCTCGGTTGGTTAAGCCACTGCCTTCAGCTCGGGTTGTGATCCCAGAGTCCCGGGATCGAGTCCTGCATCAGGCTTGAGCTCTGTGGGGAGTCTGCTTCTCCCTCCGACCTTCTCCCCTCTCGTGCTCTCTCTCTCTCTTTCTCTCTCTCTCTCTCTCTCTCTCTCTCTCTCTCTCTCTCTCTAAAAAAAAAAAGGAAAAGAAAAGAAAAGAAAGAATGAGTAGGTTTGGGTTTGGCACCCATTTCTGGTGACAGGGCTTGCTGTGAGGAATGAGCACCGGGAGGACCATCCTCCAACCACCTGACCCCTGTCTCCCTGGAGACGCTGGGACACTTGCTGGGGCCTCTGGTCTCCTGGCTGCGGAGATGGACAGAGGCTGGTGGTGGGAGACTCCTCATCTGACCGCTGACCCCCGTGTCCAGGCAGGGTGAGGAGTCTCCGACTCGCTCCCAGCCCCCGGGCGCCCGCTTCTGACCCACCCCCGGCTGCGGTCCTGCCCCACGGAGACGGGCTCCCATCCTGGTTTGGCTCCGACCATGCGGGGCTGTTCCTCCCGCTCTCTCAGTAGATACAAATGTGACCCTGCAGCTCCCTGCCCGCACCCCTGCTCCCACTCGGGGCCTCCCTGCATTCTTCCCTTCCTTCTCTTCTCCGCTGCGCCCCTTCCCTCCTCCGGCCAGCTTGTACTCCCACAAAACGCCCCGGCTTCTCATTATTTCCAGAGCCTATCCTTGAGTCAGTGCTTTTATCTCTCAATCTGGTCTAAGGTGAAGACACTGCCATGGTGCTTTCCCCCCAGATATTTTAATTTGGGCAACAAGATGATGGGCATTAAAGAGGGCACGAGATATGCTAGGCACTGGGTGACAGACTCAACATTTTATCAAAAACTAATGATGTACTCTGCTTCGGCTAATGGAATTCTAATAAAATAAATAAAAATCAGTAGTATATTAAAAAAAGAACACAGAACAAAAGAAGAGGAATGAGTTGCTAAGAGTGGAATTTTAAGACTCAATACGTGACCTTTTAGAAGATGCTCCTTTCCCGCAGTTCCCGATGCTGTTCCAGGCGGGTGAAGCCAGAGTCCCCATAGTAGTGATGAAGAAGCTTGCCAAGATTCTCACCAAAACAGAAGATCAGCAGTCCAGACTCAGAGCTCTCCAGAACCCTCACGGCCTCCATGTGCAGGGAATGGGCGGGGGGGGAGGGTGGACTCACCCTCCATGGTTAAAACGAAAACAGATTTTCTAGAAACCAGGAATTTCTAAAAGCAAATGCCACTAAGGTAGCCAACTGAAAAGAGAAGAGCTCAGTAGACAGGTGGCTAATATTTCTATGCATCCATGAAAAAATGACCCCCGCGTGGGGCCGAGTTGGAGGTGTAGGGATTCGGGATTAGAAGCCGTGGTCCCTGCCGGCTTGGACATTGTCAGTGCTGTCCCCGCAGAACCCAGAATGAGGGGCGGGCCGCCGAGGGCATGTCAGCAGCCCGTTGCTAAGACGGCCACCAGCCATGCCCTGGCCTGTGGGGCCCAGTGAGAGGTTCAAGGTGCGCAAGGAGACTTGGACGATGGATACGTCCTGGGCAGTCGGGCCGCTGGGTTCAGACGGTTCAAAGCCAGGCGTGTGTCTTCCCGAGCACACAGCCCTGCCGCCAGGGAGCCCTCGGCCCGTGGTCTGCACGTCAGCCTGCGCTGGTCCCCAGAGCCCGAGTGAGGGGGGAGGGAGCACAGCGCACCTGTGGCGAGTGCTTCTCTTGGGTCCTCTGCTCAGCCCACCCACATCTGCGCTCCTCTAACCACACTCCCCCCCGGAGCACAAGTGGCTTGGGATAGAGGTTTAGGAGAAGCCAGCAGGACTCGGGCCTGAAGAGGTGCCTGGTGTCCCCCTGTCCCTGCGCCCACCCCCAGGGCCTGAGCTGGACCTGCCGCTCCGGGTGGCCCTGGAAGCTGAGGCCCCAGGGACAAGGAGGGAGCCCGCTTGTCTTTGGTCAAATGCGGAGAGCTGCAGGGGGCAGGAGCCGCAGGAGCTCCCAGAACACTGGGGCCGCCAACAATGGCCGTGTGCACAGTGACCACCCGGTCCCCCCACACCCACACAGAGCTGGCCTGCGACCACCTTCCTCCTCCACAGAACGAGCTTGGGGGGGACAGCCCTGGGACAGTGGATGGTGAGGTAAGCTGCAGCCAGACACGGGAAAACGGGGCTCAGTCGGGCGGCCACCGTGGTGACAGCTAGGGCTGCCGTGGGCAGGGCGAGGCAGCGCATACTGCCAGGGACGGCCCGTGATCGGACTGGGGCCGCTCCACCCCGCAGCCGCCGCCCCGCGCCCCTGGCCCCCGGGAGCAAGACCCCTGGAGAAATTGCGGAGCCACCACATTGCGGGCGGTGGGTGAGGGTTGGCCTGAGCGCTGCCACCTCCCCGGAGCCCGCCACCGCCGCCCCGCCGCGTCCACACCCCCAGCTTGTCTGAGTGTGCTCGTGACTTCACTGTGGAGTCTTGGGGAGCACGGCCAGGCGCAGTGACCCCCGGGAAGCTGGCAGAGGGCAGAGCCCTGCCTCCGTCCACCCCTCAGGGCTTGGCGCACACTGGCTGGGCGGGGGGGCTCACTGCCCACACAGCACGTCCCGTCGTGGAGCAGAGGGACTCAAGGCCACCCTCAGCCTCCCTGCTCAGACCAGGAGTCCCCCCGGGGCTGTGGCCGTTCCTTCCGGTTCTGCCTGTCCACTCTGGTTTTGTTTGCAGCTCTCCTCTGCGCGTGTTTGAGAGATGAGCGATCTCCTCCGTCCAGCGCCCCTGCTCACCGTGCTGCCTCCCCCCTCCCGCCAGGCTTACACACCTGAGCCATTCTGGGTCCACCAGACCGCAACTGTCCATGGACATCCCCGCTTCAGGCTTGCTCCTGCCTCCAGGGAGGCTTCCCGGCTGTGCCTGGGGGCTGAGGCCCTGGGGAGGGGACCCCATCCCAGCTCCTCCGTGGTTCAGCGGACTGTCCTCAGGCAGGATGGCTTACACAGCCCCTCTGAGAGCTTCCCCTGGGACCGGCCCTGGGTCTTCCTCCCCAGTCTCACGGCCTTAACCCGTGTTTCCTGAGGTCTCCTCCAAACGCCGTCTGCACCGCCCTTCCTCAGAGCCTCTCTGCGGGACGCGAGCTGAGACACCCTCCCCGGGGCCCGCAACCCTTCTGCCTGTGCCCAGTGACACGGGCGCATGCCAGGAACCAGAGGCCCACGGTGAGGTTTTTCTGGGGTGCTCAGCTCACCAGCCTTATTTTAAGATGCACCTACTGGCTGCGTGGACACGTCTAGCCTGGGTGATGTCATCGTTGAATCAAACCGCTTTCCTCCTTCTGTTGGCAGGTTCCTGCGGCACTGTCCCTGCTGTGACGCCATGTCGCCATGCAGAGAAGTCTGTCTAGGTGTCGTCCTCGGGGCCAGAAGCCACCTGAGAGAGAACCCAAAGCTGGGACAGTAGAGAAAACTAATGGTCTCCCCAGACCGTCCCACCGGATGTTTGTGTGGTCCGACTTCTCCCCACATCCCAGCACCCCCACCCCTCAACGAGCCGGCGTCCGGACCCCACGGCCACCCTAGAGCAACATGGCGGATGTTAATGGAGAGGGCCAATGTCCGCCACAGCCGCTCACACAAATAATGACAGATCTAAACCAGCTGAGCCCGGCCAAGCTCCTCGACTTGCCTCCATGACGTAGTTCAGCTGTATTTCCTCCACTTAATGAAAATCAGTGTGCGCACCAGATGCGAAAATCTCGTGAGAGATCCGAGCACCACTTCCTGCTCCAATGCCCGGCCCCTTCCCGGAGAAGAGAAGACACCCCCATGCATGTGTTGCATCTCAGTAAAGAGGCGTCGGTGCGGAGTGGCCATGAGGCAGAGCGGGCTGCTGCCGGCGCTGGGGCCGTCGGTTCTGGACCAGGGATGTGGTCACAGCAGTCGCGTCTTCCCTGAGGGGGACACACGCATCTCACTGACACGTTTTGGGTCCGACCAGCAGATGTGTGCCGTAAAGGCTGGAGGCCACCATGGCCAGACGTCTGGCCATCGCACCAAGATCAGAGAACCGACAGAGTAAGTAAGGAGGTCCTGACCTGCGGGAAGCGCGAGTGAGTGGAGAGACGCAGAGAGCCCGTTTCCAGCGCCGGGCAGGACACGTGCCGCGTGTTCCCCAGATCGGGACGAGGACAGGGAGGACATAGATCCTGGCTCACATAAGGAGGCATTCCAGCAGCTGGAGCAAGAGATGGAATTATGAGACCTCAGGCAGGGGTGGCCAGACCAGCCTCTGACTCCACACGGACGGGGCTAGAGGCCCTCTCCAACCCCCTTCTCAACCCTTCTGGGACTGGAGTTTGTCAGGGCCACTATCCAAAATCTGACCGCCACCAGCCTTAGGAACTGTTCCTTAGCACCTTCTCCAACTTAAGAGCTTTGGCAGTGATTATGTATTTATGTTTTTAGTGGTTCTTTAGTAATTCTTTTTAATTCAAAGTCATAGGGCTATCACAATTTTTTAGAATTTCCTTTGATTTTTTTTCAGGAGCACATACAAATCCCCTTGAATCTAAAAAAAAAAAGAAAAAAGAAAAAAGAATAGGCCTCGTGGTTTTCCAAAGCTTGGGGTTTGTTGAATCATATTTTTATAACATGCCCATGATGGAGCCTTATGTAAGAGTTGCACAGGCTAAAGTTGCTTTGGAATTTAAATATATTTTGAACTCATGACATGGGACTCTTGCCAAAAGGAATTGTAAAAAAAGAGTTTGGGACAGAAATTTTGCTGCATGTTTTCTAAATGCTCGCAGCCCTTGGTGGAAGAGTCTAGCAAGGGGAAAGAGGTGTTTGGCTCATCGCCAGAGGTTGGCCCCCACTGGGTGACCATGAAAGCTGAGGTTGAGGTCTGAAACTAGAGGTTGAAAAAGAAGATCCGGGTGTCCCGTGGGCTCGTGTGGTACAGGACAGTCTGCTTGACTTTCAGTGTTTGTCTCTTCTTTAGAGTAGGGTCCAGGAAAAATGGAAGATCTTGGCTAACCAGTTGTTTGGATTTATTGGTTTTCTATTAATGGAAATTCTACTCTGTACACGGATGTTAGTCTTTATTTTCAAAGATGAAGAGAGAAGTCATACTCTGTGTGTACGGAAATAGACAAATAGATAATCGTGATCATTTCTGGTCACGCATTTGTAGGTAACCTCTACTAGCTTTGCAATGCGGTCACCGCACGCACCGTAAATCTCTGTCTGCCCTTCTGCTCTTTTACCTTTTGCTCTGCCAGGATGCACCTTGAGCCCTCTGCCCTCCCGTTCGAGAGAAGGCCTGATGTTGGTCTTCATTCTGAGTGTTAAGTCATGATGTCCCACATTGTGGAGGAGACATCGATTGTGCCGTTGGTCGGATTATGGAAAAGAAGACTGTTGGAACAATTGGGGCGCTAGAGAGCAAATATGGATGCCCCTGAAGTCACACTGTCTTCTTTGCAGGCCTGCTTCAGGGACGCCCTGTAAGGCCTTCGCAGCTTTCCCGTAGCACTATTTCCTGCCAGCCCAGCCCCCAGCCCCCAGCAGCAAGGCCACGGTTTTGAAGTTGACTTTCATCTCCGCTCTGACGCGTGGACGGAACGCTAGGTCCCACTGCTAAAGATAAAGTATCCAGAGAGCATTTTTAAACGCTATAGAGCAGAGACCCTACCAACAAAGACATTTCGTTTGCTTTAATTGTGGCTGTTTTAATGCATATTGGCGGTTCAAATCCATAAAGACTCCATGAGATAATGCAATTGTGTTTTTTAAAAAAAAGTTTCCAGCTTTATAAATTGGAGAAATTAATCAAATTAAAATAGTCTTGAGAAAGCTCTCAGTGGGATTCTATCCAAGTGGTCGACAAGATCTTGGCCTCTGAGATGGCAGAATGCCCGAAGGCCTTCCTAGCGTGAGTCCTCGCGGTTGTGGAGCACCACTTCTCCTCCGCGCTCCGCAGAGCGGCTGCAGGGACTTCTCAGGAGGTGACTGGTCATCGTAATGACATTAATAATGCTAATTTGAATAAATTCAAGATTAAAGAGCAGCTGTGTTAACATTAAATCATTTTTTGATAATAGGTTTGACTTAGAAGTTGTAAACCCACGAAAAGAATTTGATTTCCCTTACCGGTATTATATAGAATGAACTGGGAATTCATTGCCTGATTGCGTTTCTTTTATTGCTTATAAGGTTAAAGGGTTTTTTTCTTTTTTTTCAGGCCTTTGTTGACCATGTTGTTTTGTGTGTGTGAATTGTCTTTTTATTTCTTTTAGTTCATAATGACTCATAATGTCCTTTATATATGAAGGCTCTTAAACTGTTGTCATTATGTTTCATTTGCTTAAGCAGTTTTGCTTGTTGTGTTTTCCTTTTCCAAGATGAAAACACCATTGTCTTTAGGAACCATAAAAATTGTGCGGTTTCATTACAAAAAAAAAGGGGGGGGATTCAAACATACAGAAAAATAGGAAGAAGACAAAAAGCATCCAAAATTATATCACCAGAGAAAACCACTATTGGTTTCTATGTTGATGAATATTTTTCCGGACACTTTTGTGTGAGTTGGAATTTTCTACAACGGCATTATTAAGCTTTTACTCATGGAAGTATATGCCACAGGTCTAGTCAGTGACAGTGAATGTAGACCTACATCATCAGCTCAGCCTTACATGCTCTTTCAACATGATACTAAATTAATTGGTTTGCAGGATTTAGTGTGGGCTAATTTTTTTGTACTTAATTTTCAAGCATTTACAATGTACCAAGAAATGTGCTAATAGTGAATGCATCATATTATTTAATCCTCATATTCTCTCCCATTTTATGTATTTTAAAAAAGGTTAAATTGCTTGCTTGAGGATAAAGCTAGTCAATGCAATTTTCTTTTTTTCTTGTTTTCACTTGCCATAATTTTTCAAAAAATATTATTATTTATTTATTTATTTAGAGAGAAATGGTATGAGCAGAAGAGGGGGTAGAAGGGAAGGGAGAGAGAAAATCTTTTTTTTTTTTTTTAACGATTTTATTTATTTATTTGACAGAGAGAAACTCAGCTAGAGAGGGAACACAAATAGCGGGAGCGAGAGAGGGAGAAGCAGGCTTCCCGCCGAGAACTCCAGGATCATGACCGGAGCCGAAGGCAGACACTTAATGACTGAGCCACCCAGGTGTCCCACAGAGAAGGAATCTTAAGCAGACTCTGTGCTGAGCACGGAGCCTGACACGGGGCTTGATCCCTCGACCCTGAGATCATGATCTGAGCTGAAATCAAGAGTTGGACAGGTAACTAACTGAGCCACCCAAGTGCCCCTTACTTACCATATTTTTTAAGCCCTCTTTCCTCCCTCCCTCCCTCCCTTCCTTCCTTGCTCCCTTCCTCCCTCCCTCTCTTACTCCCTCCTTCCCTCCTTCCCTCTCACTCTCCCCTTCCCTCCCCTCCTCATTTTGTGCCTGCATGTCACGGTCTTAGAATACAATCCAGGGGCGCCTGGGTGGCTCAGTTGGTTGGGCGACTGCCTTCGGCTCAGGTCATGATCCCGGAGACCCAGGATCGAGCCCCACATTGGGCTCCCTGCTCAGCGGGAGGCCTGCTTCTCCCTCTCTCACTCCCCCTGCTTGTGCTGCCTCTCTAGCTGTGTTTCTCTCTGTCAAATAAATAAGTAAAATCTTAATAAAAAAAAAAAGAATACAATCTGTATACCTTCTGCTTTTGCCAGTTAGAGATTTTATTTAGGGCATACTGTTTGCTACATTTTAGACAATTTTCTATGGACATTGAAAAGGTTTATTTTCTCTAAGACACAAATTTCTATATTATACCATTCTTAATTTATTTCTTCATTCTCTCTGTACCTTTCTTCAAAATTTGCTTCATCAGTCGTCAGTCCAACGCAGGTAGAAGAACTGAATGTTCTGTCTCCCCCCACATTTTGTTTCTGGTGATGTCTCTTGAGTTGCTACAAGTTCATAACAATCATACTCTGTGTTGCAAATGGTACCCTTAAAAATACAAAATTACCGTCTTTGTCTTTTTGCGATCTCTGATGTCTGTAGTGGGTGGTATTAACCCTCTCGTCTCCTTTTCTGCATGCAGGCACACAATTCCTCCTTTGAACCCTGTCACTTCATTCCATGCGCTTGTAAAGAGCGTGTAGTGAGTTTGGGTTTGTGACTTGGTCTAGAACTGCAGTTTAATGGCAGGATAGGAGTCACCACGGGCGACCGGCCCCCAGCACGCGGGTCTCCTAGAGAAGGAGCAGAACCCCTGGGACCAGCGGCTTGGATGCCGGCCCTGTCCCACCGGCGAGAGACCCACCTTGCTGCCAGCCACCGAGCCACTGCCTGGAGGACCACACCCGGGTTTCTCTGGTCTCTGCAACAGCACCCCCATCCTTGATAACACAAGAGAGGGGCCAGGAATTCCAAAGTCTGCAGCTTCCGAGCCGCACGGTCCAAGGGTCAGAATCTCTCCTAGAGCAGAAAAGCAGGTTCTGCCAGATGGCTGCTGCTCCCGAGTGCCGACCGCGGCCGGATTTGCAGGTTTTCCCGCTGAAGCCGCTCCAGGCGACCCTGCGTATGGGCAGCTCGGTCACCTCCCCGTGTGCCCACCCGTCACCTGCCTGTTGTTTTACCTGATAGTCGCAGCCGTCCTCTATCCCGCGGGACGTTCTGTTCCATGCCCATCATGGCTACCAGCTCCCCAGGGCCTGGTGACAATCTCATCTGTCAAGAGCGTGACCCCAAATCAGAAATAAGTGGGAGTGGAGGCAGCCGGAGACCCCCAACAGTGTGGGCGTCAAGCCGGCATCGTGTGCTGTCGCCTCAGGGATTCCGAGGGCAGACCCGGATCTGCTGCCCGGGCGTGGAATTCTCTGTGGCTGGGCCCTCGCGTCCCTCTGGTGTCCTCCCGTTCTCTCCTCTTCGCTGCGACCGCCCAGGTGCCCATCTGGGGAGTTCAGACCCTCCGTGCATGCCCCTTCCTTTGGCCTCTGCAGGACCTGTCTCCGACGGCAGTGTCCCTACTCCAGCTGTCCGCGTGGGGCTTCCCTTCCTCGCGCTCAGATGAAAACCCGCTGTAGGGATGCCTCCCCGCCCACACCGTCCCAAGGAGCCCCCACTCGCCTCCCGTCCCATCACCCCACGTTAGCTCTCTGCAGAGACGTGCTGGCAGTTTTCTTGTTCTTTGGTTTGTGTGCTCACTGACCGGCTCCTTTAGGAGGGACCGGGCCACGCCCCACGGGGGCTCACAGGTGCTGGGCCCAATCCGCGTTCAGCGCTCGCCCACACTGTGTTCCACGACCCCGGCCCCACCACCTTGTGCTGATCCGTGCTCCCACATTGGAGAGAAAGAAGAGTCTTCGCCTGCCCCGGCCAGGAACCGACATGTGTCCCTTGCACTCCTGGTTCACGGGCCAGCACTGCTCAGTCCCGGGATGGGGTGAAAGTGGCTCCTGGCTTCCAGGACCCCTCATCATCGCCAATACTTGCTTGATCCCTGGCACCTCTTGGGTGCCCCATTAAAAGATGTTGACGGAGTAAAAGAAGCCAGGATGAGGTCCGTCCTTCAGGGAGCGTGTGGTCTGCTGAGAGACACGTGGGATGTGTGGGTAAGCCCAGGAGGCTTCCTGGTAGAGGCAGTGTGCTGAGAACATAGGGAGAGGGTCTGGGGGAGGCAGAGGAGCTGGGCTGTGAGCGGAGCCTCGTAAGAGGAGAAATACCTCACTGGGCAGACCAGGGCAAAGCACATTTGGACGAAGAGGGTGAACGGTGCAGACAGGAGGAAGCCAGGTGCTCCGAGAGATCAGAATCTCACATACCGAACCAGAGCGGACATGTCTTCATTTCGGGGAACCCCTGGGACACTCTGGAGAAAGGGAGTGGTACCCCCTGGTGTCAGCATGAGCCATCCCTGGGGCAGCCCGTGCCCGTGCTGTCATGATGGGCACGCACGGCAGAGCCCTGAGTGAAAAAATGAAGAACGGAGGACACATTGCCGGGACTCCCGGTTTGCAGTGAAGGGCACACTCCCGAGTAGGGAACACTGAGGAAGGAGCAGGTGCCCCGCCGGTGGTGTTCCCACCTCCTACTCTCGGAAGATCCCCCAGACTCACGGCGGCGTTGGCTTTGCCACATGCACCTGCGTAAGGAGTGGCCCTCTGGTTCCTAGACACAATGCAGGAATATTTCTATTCACTTGGCCCCATATTTTCTAGTGGGGACTCAAGAAACACACTCTTCCTCAGCGAGGGAGAGACCTCAGTGAGCCAGAGGACTCATCCTCATGAGTTCCATACACCCGCATTTTTGCCACGTGCGTTTCGGTTTGTGTGTCTACAGTTAAGGCATTGAGCTTCATGGCTGTGTCTTCTAGCTCATCCTTGAAATTAAAATCGTCTGACTAGGGGACCTGCTGGAACCCCTTTGGCAGATGGGCAGCAGGTCTGGATGCTCGTCTCTAGGGCGCTGAGGAACCGGAAGCCTGACCCATCGTGGCCTGGGGCCCAGGCTGGCACTGTCCCTACCTGACCCGTGGCCAGCGGTGCGGTACCAGCAGCCTGTCCTCAGGTCCACAGGGAAGAGGAGGGAAGAGGGAGGGACACAGCAAAGCGGCCATCCTCTTACATCCACAGAGGAGGGCCAAGGGCTATCTAAAACCCCAAGTTCTTTAAGTGAGATATGTAAGAGGAAGCCAAGGGGGCCATGTACCCGTTGAGATGCCCCTGATGCCCACTAGGTCATGCTCGCTCCCTTTTAACCAGTCCTCCTCGACGAAAGCCACTGGGAAGGACTGTCCCGCGGGGGTCTTGGCAGGAACTGCCACCAGGTCCCTCATCAAGCGGTAAAGGCAACTGCTGGCTACATCCGAATCAGGCCAGATTGATTAAATGAGTTTTGACCCTAAAAAGAATCCTGTTCCATCTGTCAACGTGCAGCACTGAAGGGGGCCGAGGGAGGAAAGGCCGAAGGAAAGCAGGTATGCGTAAGCAGGTGAGGTCCTAACTCCATTCTCTGGATGCCTTCCTGCACTCAGAGAGCTCGCACCCCACCAGGACCCCATGATGTCATTTACCGGTTATCATGTCCTAGAGCCTAACTAAGACCCTGACCTACCAAGGTAATTCACGAGTGGAGCCCGGGGCCCATGGCCGATGCTCAGCAGAGCCCAGAGAGGGATGCAGGCCCGGTGATTCATCCCTGCTCCCACCTGTGCCACTACCTGCCAGGGAGGTGACACGGCCCCCGGTGCCCACATTCGTGCCATAGCTAGATTCTTGAAGCTGAGAGGTTTTCCTAAAACTTTCCCATTTTCTGAGCTCGTAAAAAGATGAAGCCTGAAGCCGTTTGATACAGCCACAGGTAAATTTCCTCTTTGCTTATCTCCTTCTCCGATTCATATATTTTAAAGAAGGCCTTTTCAGGCCGTAGCATTTGCACCTGCGGGAATTACGGCTTTAACTTTCTTTGTGAAAAGAAGATCAAGAATTGTTGCCAAAATAAGTTCTTCTCTATTCTTCTTTTCCTCGGTTGTCTCCACAGCGAAATTAGCAGTCACATTCTCTACCTCGACATTATCCTCAGAAAATTCTATTGTGTTTCCTCCAGAATTAAGGGTACCGCTCTCCGCGCCGCGCCTTTCTTGTGGTTGTCTGCAAAGGGGCCCCTGGCTTTGTGCTAAGACGAGATTCTCTCAAGCATTTATCAGGTAATGTTCGAAGGCACCAGAATCTTCTCTTTCATTGTGCTCACGGTTGACAGGCCAGACTCATTCAGGAGAGAGAGCCTGCTGCGCACCCGGAGACCACGATGCCCTCCCCTTCCCCAGAGGGTCGCGTGGAAATCGTGGGGGGTCACAGCCCCGAAACCCCTGATGGAGAGCGGCTGTTGGGTGTCCCACGTCCAGCCTGCAGGCCGACCGCCTCTGCCTTCACTCCTTCCCGCCTCCAGGCTCTTCTCTGTCAGACGGCTGACATGGCTAGGCCGGTGGAAGGTGCTGGAATCCCAGTCATGCCTGAGGCTTCACCCACGTCTAAAATACCCTGATCTTTCCTTACAATTCTTCAGCTAAAAACCAGAATGGGTATCAGGATGCAGAAGTGGTGTGTTCTTTGTCATAGAAACAACCCCCCACGGGGAAAATTGGAATTGCTGTAATGAAAAGAGAATGAAATGAGGGATCCAAAGCTTGGTCTTGGTCCTTTGCTGGCCAACACGCCCAACACCACACAGCCTCTCTGCCTCTTCGGGCCTCAGTTTCTTTTTCGGCAAAATGAGAGTGTGGGACCAGAGAATCTCCCCCAGGTCCCCTCCAACCTGGAAATACTGTGATTCATCCTAAGGAGATAGTCTCCCCGTGTGCTCAGCGCAGGGATGCCTGCCAGGGAAAGGGAAAGCGGACGTGGAATTTAAGGTTGCCAAAGAGAATTTTCAGAACAGGTAGGCGAGAGTCTAATACGTGTCTTCTTCTTATCGGGGCCGGCTTGGTTAGGGGCCAAGCGCGCATTTTTATGGCAATTTCATGGCCTCGAGGAAATTCTTCTCGGTCTGTCTCTCCTGCCCCCTCAAGGCCAGTTAGGGACCCTCAGGGCCTTGACCCTCCTTCCCTAAGGCTTTCATCCCTATGAAAGGCAAACACTTTGCGGGGAGAAGATGGTGGCTGTCATGTTTAATATTTATTATCAGCAGGAAAAGCAGATTTTACTTTGAGAAGTTTTGACAAGGGGGCGGCTGTGCCCACAGGACACGGGGGGGGGGGTCTTCCAGGAGCAGCTAGAGGGCACCCGTTCCCTCTGCCCTCTCCCCAGGCAGGTGGTTCTTTGGATTTAAACTCTCGGCCTGGGCCCAGGCTCCTCCCCACGCATCCCAGAGCCCACCCTCACCGCCCTCGGGAGCCGCTCAGAGCCCCATGCAGACGGAGGACGTGAACCCTCTGCAGGAAGCTTGCCTCCCTCTGCTTTGGGCCTCCGTGGGCTCCTCGGGCGCTGAGGTGTCCGACTCAGCCCTGGGGTTCATGTCACTGAGATGTGAGTGTTTGAGGGATGCGCTGGGGCCTAGGGCTGGGAGACCCCCTCTCAGGCATCGCTGCATGAACCGTGTCCACCAGAGAATCAACGTACGTGAGGGGCCGGGCGCCCCTTCCACAGCCTGTAATTCACAGGTCTTAGCTGCACAGTCGATGTCGGGGAGAACCCCTCCTCTTCAGCTCTGCTGCTGCCCCGAGCCCCCCTTCCAGCTCCTGCTCTGCCTGGACCTCTGGACCCCCAGCCCTCTGGCTCCAGCGGCAAAAGCCCGACCGCCCTTTGGACGCTACTTCTCTGCTGCTTCTCCCTGAGACCTGCCCGTACTCCGCAGGGACCACAGCTGCCGGCCGGCCAGCAGGAACGCGGCCGCACAGGGCAGAGCACGGCCGTAACCTGAAATCTCCTTCTCGTCCCCAGTCAGGCCTGCTTGTGGCTCTGGGTGGGGTCAGGACGACTGAAGGGCCCTCTGAAAGGTGCCTGCGATCCCTAAGCATCTGCTGAGGTCCCAGGCCCGGCACCAAGAGCTTCTGATGAGCAGAATTGGAGGGGCTTTGTGTTTAAAATGGAAGAAAATTTTCAAAGGGAAGTCTCTGCATTTCAGAAGCACAGAGTGAAGTCCCCGCACAGAGGAGCCCATCCGGGTGGGGTGGGCGCGGCCCGGAGTCTGGTTTGTGCAGGATCTGGGGAAGGGGAGGCGTATTTAAAGAACCGATTCTCTTTCAGGGAGCGATTCCTGCCCAGCAGCCCTCGAGGAACCAAAACAACAGTTAATTTAGAGACAAGCCAGGTACAAGAAGTGGCTTCAAAGGCTGTTTGCACAAAGGCCTGTGGTAGTGAAAGCCCTCTTGTTTTCCCCGAGCTCTTTTCAATGCACAGCTTACCAATGGCAACACTCAACTTTGTTGATTCAGCGATGGGCCCTGGACTCGGGAGGGGCGGGCACAGCCTCGGGCGCCGAGGCCACCGCGGCAGACTCTCGAAGGACCGGGCTGGAACTCCGTCCACAGCGGTGAGGGGGGCTGGCCACGACCCCGCCCTGGGCTCCACTCCCCAGGTCACTCACCGCCGATGCAGGCCCGGCCCGGCCTCGGCCAGCCTTCCTTCCATTCGTCCCGTACCAACTGGGCACTGGCGGGCACTCCCTACAGACCAATAAAGGCACCAGGGGTGCTGGTGAGAAGGCCAACACCTGTTTGTGGGTCCGCATGGGGGCTGCCTTCCCGGAGCCCCGTGCTTGGCCCCTCGGGGAGGGTTTCCCCCGTGACGACTGCAGAAACCCACAGGCAGGGCAGCAAAGACGCTGACCTGGGGGCGTAGAGGACACATGGCCCCAGTCCTTGCCTCGCCTCCTATCCCCGCGACTCCCTCCTGCAGGACAGCCTCATGGGGTGTGGGGGAGGTTAGGGGATCTGCAATGCCGTGAGCACCTGGGGTCCAGAAACAGCAGAAAGCCGTGGCCTCCACAGCCCTGGGTGGAAAATCGGAGGGAGTGGGTACCAGGAGCAGAAAGCCTGAGGCCGGGCCGCGGGAGCCCCCGCCAGCCAGAGAGGGGTGGGGAGACGGAGATGCCTGGCGCTCCCTCCTGCCCGGGGCCAGCATCCCAGGGCACAGCGCGAGGTGGGCCCGGAGACCTGCAGCCGGTTGCCGGGGGCCCCGTGTGTGTTCTGGCTCCCCGGGGTCTGTCCGCCTCCGGCCAGCTCTGACCGCGTCGCCTGCCGCTCACTCGGCTGCAGCTGGCCGGGCTCTGGCCGGCGGCCCACTCATGTGGCCTGCACAGCTCACAGCTGCTGCCTCCTCCGTCAGCCCCTCATGGCACGCCTTCCTGCGAAGGGCCGTGGGCCATTCTGGAAGCCGGTTTGGCCCGATCTGCTGGCCACGGGTGCCCATTCAGCAGTCCATCAGCCACGGTGTGGGCCACACATGTGTGGCTCTAAGGAGCCGGCCTCGACAGCTTTCTACACACTTTCCATGACCCCCATTTCAGATTTTGGTTTGAAAGATATTTACAAGCTAAATTCCCCGATTCTGTATTTACAAGAGGCACATATACATTAAAAATGGATTTAATTCCTCTTGTAATTCGGCTCATGGAAGCTGCCCTTTATTGAATTTTGACACGTACTCTCTGGGAAGTCTCTAACATAAGAGCTTCTGATATTACTGATTAGTCTAATTCATTAATTTCTCTATCTTACCTGTGAGCACTAGGGCTCTCGTAGTCAACTATCTCCTCTTGCTTTGCACCAAGGAAATGCGAGCCCGGAGTTTCGACCCCCGTGTCCCAGCTGCGCAGGGCACCGTGGTACATTTTCGTGTCTTAACACCACCTCTGTTTCCATGGTACCCTTACCTCGCCTTCGTCTTCATCTCTCTGCTGATGTTTGCATTACGTATGCTTCCTTTCACTGCCTCTAATCCTTTCTGGAATGAGTCAGTATTTTAATTAATTAATTGGTTCCATTTTGGTATCATCCAAAAAGCGAATCTGTGAATACCTATTAAACTTATCGAGTTATGTTATAGCTCATAAATTTCATTTCTGAGACGTGGCAAAGCTCCCTGTGAGTCACGCAGATTTAAAATGATAACTCAAAGACCTTAAAGTCCTCAGTGCGGGTGACGGGGGTGGCCAGCGGGTCACGGTCACATATTTACGTGGATTTCTCCCATCTTGCTTGATGGCTCATAGCTAAAGACACACGGCGTTGTTCTGTACACTGAGGCCTCCTCGCAGGCTTAGAAGGAGCTTTCCCTCGTTCCTACACGTTCTCTCTTTAATAAGTAGGCGAAACATCACTTGTCCTTGGAAATTGTCCTATCTCACCATCACCGTGTTAATTTAAATATTTTGTAACACAAAACACTTTGAATAGGTAGTAAAAGAATAATTCTCTGTAAGTTGTAATTAAGTGCTCTTTCTGAGGTCATTCCTAAATCAGGGCCATTTATGAACTATCTAAAGAAGAATACGGTTTTCCTGGTCATTGTATCCAGTCCCACTGATATAGAGGGAAAAAATTAAAATGAAATCAAGAAGCCCATCTTCAGATGACTAACGCAACTTTAAAAACTTTGCCAATCTTTGCCAAAGAATTTATTCTCAACACAGGACACTGTTCACTTGATACAAATGGAACCAAGACCCTGCAGAGGGGGGAGGGGAAGGATCTTTCATCATGAAAGTCCAGCTTGATGACGACAAATTTCACAAATCAGGTGTATCCATTACTGGATGGAACAGATGGTCAATGTTGTGAATTTCCTTCCGCTCACACACTTCATTCCGATAAGCCAAGGGCACAGTTCGCATCATCTCTCAATACCAACAGCACTGTGGTCACCGGTGATGATCAAAAGTGTCTTCAGACATTCCAAATATCCCCTGGAAGGCAGAATCCCTCCTGGCCAATTTCCGGAGCCCCGGGGGGGAACGGCACCTCGTGTTGTGCTGTAGGGCTGGAGCAGGGATGCCCAATCCCGTGGTGGGGGCTGGGGGGGCAGAAAGCCTGCACTGGCTGCTGGCGCTAGCTTGGAGCTCCCGAACATGTGGTTACATGGGCGAGTAGAGTCAGAGGTCCACGGAGGGCATCAGAGGCTGAGTAGGCAGAATGCTTGGTGACTGGGTAGGTGTTGGGGTGGGAGCAGACAAGGTCGGCGCCCTCACTGACACGAGGGCGAAGAAGGAGGAACAAATCTGCGTGCATGTTTTTCCTTTCCAGTCCCTGCCTTGGCCACGCAAGGCACAAGCCGGCCCCCACGCAGCAGCCCCCACCAAGCAGCTAATCCCAGCTCCTGTGATGGGAGGAAGTTTGGTTTCAACCCTCCTGAACGAGATTTCTAATCCCTACCTGCCAGGTCTGTTACAGAGCTCACGCGGGGGAACATGCGTGTGTCACAAGCCCTGATGCTTGTGAGAACTCCGCGACCCGAGTTTCCTTTCACTTTCTGGAGCGATCGAGTCAGTTTGTTCCATGCCAGTGATCACTCGGCACTTTATTTTCTTCTATGCTACCTCATTGCGAATAAACAAACAAATACAAAGATGGGAGGTTCAAGGAGCCAACTTAGTGATGAGATTCAAGTGAGAGAGGCACGAGGCGTGTGTCCTTGGAAGACGGTGCTGCAGGCTGGCCCACACAGGCACCTGTGCGAGAGCAGCCATGGCCACTGCCCAGCTCTCAGGAACGAGGTGGGCCAGTGACCCGAGGGCCCAGCTCTCCGAGCCCCATGGGATGGTGAGCACCGTGCAGAGGAGGGAGGCATGTGGCTAAGTGTTCATCCAGGCGCTAGCTCCCCAGATGGTCAGAGGAATGGGCACTGCTTCCCGCTCCTGCCGGCCTTTGCAAGCGCCCACTAGGAAGGTGTCTAGGGAAAGGGAGTGGGCCTGGTCAGCTGTGTCTGCCCCAGTCCTAACGCACCCAGGCCTGGCCTTCCCAGCTTCCTGCACCGACAGATTCATTGTTTTCCAAACATCACTCATCCCCAGCACCTGCTTCAGGAGACCCAAGCATCTCCGGCACGACTCGAATACAGAACCTTCTAGGAAGGACGGCACTGCGAAATGCAGCGTGGGAACGGTGCCCCGAGGTGGCCTGCCCGCCCCACTCGTGCTCGCGGCAAAATAGTTCCTTGTGTCAGTCACAGAGAAGTGTCATCTGACTATTACAGGAAAGTCAGAAGGTGTAAAACATCTCTCTTGTCCCAAAGAAATGTCAGACCCGGCATGCAGGCCTCGATTCCTGGACCGGGGTCCACACGGAGCCGGTGTTTTATCTCTGCCAGCAGACAAGCCTGCTCCGCCCCGGGCTTCCCGAGCATTTGCGTGGGGAGATGCACGGAAGGGACCAACATTGGGCTCTTGTACACCTGTAGGCGAGAAGAGGCCAGCACAGAGCGGCGGCTTTACACACCGGCCACTTCCAAAGTTCAGGACTGTGTCCAAGCCAGCTGGTCACTTCGAGAAAAACTGTCATTTGGCCAAACAGAAAGGGTCTCTTTTTTGACATGTCTGAGGGGGTAGGTGCAGGCAAAGTATACCCCACACACCCTAGTGTGCCCAAGGCTGAAGCAAAGAGCATTTGTTGGATACGACCTCATTCTTGTCTCAATCGCATTTCTGGCCCCGTCCTAAGCCACGGGTCCCTCCTGGGCCGCTCTACCCCATTCTAATGGATGCAACTTAGAGTGTGAGGACAAGCCCAGGTGTGGGAGCAGCGGCTTTTAGGTGTGTCAATGAGGCTTTGGGCAGCTGGTTCAGTGAGCAGGACCATCGTGTCCTGGTCTAAGAAAATGGGCCCGAACGACACGTTCCTCCAGCTCTAAAGAGAAGCAGATCTGTGCCTTTGCCATCAATCACTTTTGTCCTACAGACACTAATATCTCCATAGTAACTCCGATGCCAGGAGGGAAGGTGTGGAGTTCAGCAGATGGGAAACAATGACCCCCAAGAAGGGAGGGCTGCAAGGTAGCTGCTTTCTCAGAGAAGAGGCATCACTGGTGTCTCTACTGTGTGATTCTGCCTGGGATGTCCCTATCGTAGCCACAGTTCCTCCCAACCACTATATACGGGGAGAGGGAGAGAGAGAGAGAGAGAGAGAGAGACCAAGAGAGTGCTAGATGAGAGATGGATGAGAGATGGATGAGGGATGGATAGATAGATAGATACATAGAGGATAGATAATGGACGGATGGACGGATAGTTAGATACATACATACCTACATACAAATATAAATGGACACATAGATAGAGCTTAAGTGAAAGAGGCTTTTGAAAGTTGAAATGAGGCAGGGATATTTCAGATCCTAATGGAGACCCTTTTTCTTCCCTTCATTTCATGCCTGTCTCCAGTAAAAGCAGCAATTATGTCATTTCCTGGCAAAAACTGTCGGAAGTCAAGTGTCCAGTCGCCAGCCCCACTCATCTGGGGAGGGAGGGGTCCCCTAGAATCCAGTTGAGGAAGGATGTCAGGACAACCTTGTGTGCCAGGGGCAGTGCGCACGGGCCGTGCGCATGGAGGTCTCCTCCCATCTGTCCACGGGAAACCGTGAGTCCAGCAAGAACGAATGGGCAGAAGACGGAGGGCGGCAGGTTTTCTCAACAGTCAGAGCTGCCCCACAATGGAGTGTGCTGCTTCTCGAGGCTGTGAGTTTACGTGAACAGACTGTCCTGGGAGACGGAGGCATGGGGGGGGGGGGGCAGACCACCTCTAAGAACTCCTCTCAGACTGGGTTCTCGTATCTTACTGGTTCTGTGGCTGACAAGACCTTCATCACCAGCTGTGCTCCCTCATTCCCAAACAGGAGGGAGCTAAACAACCGTGGAAACAAAACAATCACCCCAGACACGAACTGAGTAATCATAGGGAGTCACAGATGCTGAGAAAAGAGCATTTCGGAATTCTATTATTAAAACAAAAACAAAAACAAAAGTGATGGCATATTTTTGCTGGAGTCTGGAATGCATGACAACAAAAGTGAGCTGGGCACTTCGGTCACTGTTGGCCATGGAAGAATCACAAAGGTCCAGAAAATAACTCCCCAAAATGAAACCAAGTGCACACAAGGCTCACCCAAGCAGTTAGGCAGTCTCTGTTAGCCGAAGGGCCAGTTCAGGAAGTAGAATCACACTCGTAAAACACAAAGGGCAGATGTAGGCATGTGTGACTCACCTGTTGCCCATCGTCCCAGGAGGAGGGTAAAGACAAAGAGTTTAAGGAGTCAAAGAAAAATGATTTCAAGAGTCTTTTGTGGCAAGAGAGTCTAGCTATAGAAGAGGATGAAGGAGAGCTGGCAATAGGGCCCCCCTAGATCCAGGGGGCAACCATCCCCACCAGCCACCCTGGTGGCTAAAGGAGGCAAGAAGAACCCAAGGTTCCTTTGACCTTGGATGCGAAATGGAGCCACCGCCCATACTCTCTGGCCATCTTCCCTACCTGCCCTTTCAGGTACTCGGGTGCAATCTGGCCATGAGCTCAAATGAAGAGCCGTTTCTGTAAGTCCCAGGTACTTTATTTTGGCTCAGTCTGGTGCTTTCACACACGCGCACACGCACACACACATGGTTTTAATTATTCCGTCAATGCTCAAGCTTACATTTCAGGAGTGCATATTTAAACATACATATCTTAGACATTCTCTAAAATGAACTATAAACTCTGGGTTTTGCTTCACAGGTATCCGTAGTTAAGTGTCCTCCTGATGGGGATTCACTCTCTCTCTGGGCAAGTCTACTCAAAAAATTCATTAGTTTAGCATCTCACTTCCTTTCTGCAGACTGCTCCCAAGACCAAACTCTGTTTTCATCCTTATCGATGGGATGTGTTCAGTAGGATTGACTATGTGAATACAAGAATACTCGTATTCGTAGAATAAAACCATTTAAACAATGAAAATCCCATATAAGCTAACTAGTTTGAAACCTGGTGTCAGCCTCGTAAGGAAAGTGTTTTTCACGGGCGTGCCTTTGGGTCTTGCGCTTACTTGAACGTCTTCACAAACATCAGAAGGGTCAGATTTCTGTGTTGGTGACTGGCTATGGGACAGAGACACAGACATGCTTGGTGCAGATTTGTTCCTCTCTGTTCTCTATTCCCTGTCACGCTCGCTCAAGTTTCCGAGGACACAGATACTGCTAAAAGGAGCCTCAAATTAACAACCACAAAACAATCAGGAAGGAAGGGCTATGACCCGCAACCATCGCTCTTGTTCTCTTCGTCAACGTGTTCCAGCGTTAACAACGGTCATTACGGCAGTGCACAGATTATCTTTTTCTTTTTTAATTAGGAGCCCAAATACCTGTTTAAATACGGCGTAAGTGTCCATAATTACACAGCAAGTGGTTTGGGGCTCTGCTCCTTGAGAGGGCTCTGCCGTCAGCCGCGCAGAAGAAGGATTCCCAGAAATGACGCATGTCACCGAAGGTCACCGAGCGCAAAGGATGGAAGGAGGCCTCCCAGCTTCGGTGCACTGTGTTCTCCCCCAGGCTGTAAGGGATGGAGTTCTAGATGGGCCATGGTCCCCGTACAGCTGGGATCACCTGCATGAACCTTGAAATGACTCTCTCGGGCACACACAGGCGCATCACCCCAAGCCGTGTCCCGTCTGGTCTCCATCAGTTGTCTCGAGAGTGGACGACAATCAGATTTCCTGGTACGACTCCCAGCTCAGGAAGAAACACACAGTCTTTCTCTCCAGGTATGTACGAGGTAGAATGACCTGCCTGTTCGCAGCGCCTACAGGACCGTCCCTCGGGACAGGTCAGATAGCCACAGGCCAAGAGACACTCCAGCGATTCTCGTTTTGAAAGAAGAGCAAAGTGGATTTCTCCGTCGTGTTGCTCTGACTTCCCAGGTCGCTCAGTGAGCAGCATTTCTTGAACCTGGTCGGCCGATGCCAGGCCACTCCCGGTCTCATCACCCGTATCCGTCACCTTCTCCTGCCGTCCGTGATTGCTCGTTTCTGAGACGAGCTCGGGCAGCCGGTGTCAGAGGTGGGTCTGGTGTAAGACTGTCCCGGCTGCATCCCACCCTGGCGGCTAGCACTCCCGTGAGAAGCTGCCCGGCCAGTGCGCCCCGCTGGGCCTCAGATTTCGCACTCACAGGATAGGGATTACAGAGGAATGCTGTGGCATGGCCCTTGTGGGTGGTCAGAGAGACTCTGTAAGGCACGGAGGATGGTGTCCGTCATGCAGCCACCTGAGAAGACAGCATGCCCATGGTGGAAGGACGGCATGAGGAAGGACATAAAGCTAACCACAAAGTTAGGGTGCACACTCGGGGTGTTTTGTGGGTCAGAGCAGTGGAGAGGCCGAGTGGGGGGAGGAGCGGAGAGCCTGAATCTCAGGGGTAAAGGGGTGAGTGTGTGAGCTACCTCAGGGGCACAGATGAGGCTGAAGGAGGGGGCCCTGCGTCCAGGTCTCCGAGGACACAGAGGGCACTCGTTCCAGGTGGGGAGAAGAAGTTCTGGGAGGACCACCTGCTCCAGACAGAGAGGGCAGCCCCAGGGAACCCCAGGGATGCTCTGCCTACTCCCAGAGATGGGAAAGAATATGCAAGCCCAAAACAACCCTGATGAGGACAGAAGAGTCCTTCACTAGGTGCCCGCTTGTTTGCGTGGCTCTGTCCACAGGGAGGTCGGCTCGGGATGGCCCTCGGGGTCCACAGGGAGGTCGGCTCGGGATGGCCCTCGGGGTCCACCGGAAGGTCAACTTGGGATGGCCCTCGGGGTCCACAGGGAGGTCGGCTCGGGATGGCCCTTGGTGTCCCGGAGTGAGCTCACCGTTGGCGACCTGTGTCCTCCTGGCCAGCTGAAAGAGGAAACCGACCAGACTCAGGGAAAGCCCTAAACCTGAGGTTGGCCTGGTGGGGAGCGGGGCAGGGACTGGGTGTGTGGTCCCTGGGGACAGAATGGGCAGGTGACGGAATGTCCTATCCCGCAGCCCCGTCCCCTGTCCGGCTGCTGCCCGCTGCTCCGCGGCCACATGGGGCCTCCAGGCGAGAGGGTTCCGCCAGGAAGGGGCAGCCACGAGGGTCTGGAGGGCGTGCCGCAGAGAGTGGCACAGGTGACCAGAGGTGCAGGGGTGCTGCTGCCTGTGTCCACCGCAGCCCAGCCACGGAGGCCGCCCCCGGCGAGCACCTTCATGCTCTCCTGCAGCCCCGAGTTCCTCCCGAGGCTCCTCCGTGTGTGTCATGGAGACAGCGCAGGCCCGTCACGCTGCCCCTCATCTGGGCAGGTGGAGGCTGACCTCTGGGCAGTCTAGACGCCACTCCAAGTCCGACGGCCCAGACCAGCCCAGCTCCCCTTTCACACATCCACGTCACTGACACGGGGGACCCAGAGCCTCTGCACCTCTCCATCTACACAGCTCTTCCTTCCCCACAAGTATTAGGACCCGAACTCCAGCCCCGAGGCCTTCCTGTCTCCCCCCGGGAGCTGCCCTAGAGGAGGGATGCGTGTCCGATCTGCAGTAGGTTACTGACAGAGGCTGTTCCCGGGCGGCGCCCTCCGGGTCTGCGTCTCTCAGGAGTGCGGACCGAGATGAGGGGCTCTGGGGCGATGAGATTAGGGCCAGGGAAGCCAGGAGCCGTTGTAGGTGGGGACGCTCGCCCCGGCTCCCCGCTGCCTGGCTCCCAGACCTCGACGCTCTCTGGACTCACACGACCCCTGCAGGAGCTGCCGCTCCCATGTGACAATTTAAACTCATAGCTAAATTAATTTAAATTGAATAAAATTTAACTGTTCAGTTTCTCAGTCATACCAGCCCCATTTCAGGACCGCAACGGTCACCTGTCCAGTGTCTACCGTTCGGACACGAGGAGAGCTGTGCCGTCGTCACACCACATTCTATGGGACTGACTCCAGAGAACCGATACACGGGCGTCCGCCTAGTCTGTGGGTGCACCAGAGTGACCAGCACTCGCGAGGGCCCCGGTCGCCCTACAGAGCTCGTGTCCGCCGAGTGCCGCCGCCCCACGCCCTGGCGCCCTCGCGGCTCTCGCCGTCACCCATCGGCACGCCCTGGACGACTCACTGACACCGCAAAGCAGAGCAGGTCCCACCCTCTTGAGGAGATGTCTCGGAGGCCACTGACCTTCTGAGGTCAACCTGTGAAATCCTGGGTCGTTCTGCGGGCAGAAGAGCGTGGGTGGAGTCTCCGGGACCTGGAAGGCAACCCGCTCACAAAGCCCAAGGACAGCTCCGTTTCCAGCCTCACTGTGCTTGGACCAAGGCTTTGGTTCATTACCCAATAAACGGTTCTTGAACAGAAAGCAGGGGACATGCGACGGACAGGCCAGCTGAAGCCTCGCGTGTGTTGGCGTTGACAGGAGAGACAGCCCCAGCGGAAGCCTCCTTCTAAGATGCTCAGAAAGCAAAGCACAATGTGGAGAGACGGCCACATTTTGGGGGCAGAAAGACCAGGGCAACTAAATTCTTAAAATAATGTGTGGTTTAATGTATGTAAGAACTGTGGCCTTTCCCCACGCTGCTAGATGACAACGAGATACAAATGACCCGATTTGTAGTTGGAAACCACTGAGAAAAATTCCCGAGTCAACCCCTCCCATCCACGTAGGTCAGGGATGCTGACGCTCTTAGTGAGCCGAGGTTCGAAACACCTCAGTGGACTGCTCAAGACTATCCAGTACATGGTGTGTGTTTGCTAGGACTGTTCTCTCCCTGCATCTCGAATAGGAAGCATGTCCAAGCAATACTCCAGACTTTCACATCCTGAAGAGAAGGGAGGACGTCTGTCCCCGGTGGCCTACTGAGCATGTGCGCATCCAAGCTCTCTTTCCAAGGTTGACACTGAAATGAAACCATGGGAGGTGGGGGGTGTCACTACAGATCAGAATTTGGTGATACATTCCTGAAAATAGGAAAAGCAGGGACCAGCCTGGCAAGGAGAGAACAGAAGAGAACACAGAGCCCAAGCACCAGGGATAAATGCACTTCGCCCAGAGGAGGTCTCTAGAAGATCCAAAGACAAGAAGTCAACGAATGTGAAGAATGGGAAGGGACCAGCCATCTTGAATGTGTCCAATCTTATCTGATCTAGGAAGCTAAGCAGGCTTGGGCCTGGGGAGCACCTGGATGGGAGATCAGTTACTTGTTAACTGTGTTGAGAAGAGTTTGGTTGCCCTCATCACAGCTTAGCTGGAAGCAGCTTCCTTTCTTGGCTATCATCAAGGACCAGCTCCCAAAGGCGAGGATGAGATCTGCCTGTGGGAGGTGATGCGAGGAGGAAATTCAGAGCAGCCCTCCACCTTAAGATCCTGCAGAAAGGAAAGATGGACGACACTGTGGTCGGGCCGGGGCCTCAGCCTCAGCCCTGTCAGAGCTGCCCAGAGCCGCCCCTGTAGGAGAGAAACTAAACCCTCACTCATCAACGGGAACCCCAGCACCAGGGTCGCCAGGCATTTTGGGAAAACCATAAACATCAGAAAGGGGCAAGATGAATGCACAGAAACTCACCATGAGAAAGTGGGGACAATCCAAGCAATAAACAGGGAACTTTGGGAAAACTCCACTTCGTGTCCTGGGGAGAGTAGAGAAAATGCGACGTCCCCAACATAACAGGCTCCTCTGAAAAAGGAGCGTAAGTTAAAAGTGTTCTTTGATCTCAAAATGCTTACTGAAATAAAGCCTTCTGTGGGCGGGCCGAAATTAAACATAGAAAGAACTAATTTATGTCACAGCTGATGAAACTGGTACGTGTCTAAGAACATGTGGGGAGAAGAAAAAGCAAGGTGGAAAATAGGGAAGAAAACCTAAGATTATGTAGAGGACAGAGCAGGAAACCTCACATTCACCTGGTGGGCGTTCAGAAGGAGGGAAGCGGGAAAGGGGCGGGAGAGCGGGGCGTGGAGAGCTCCCAGACCCAAGGAGAAGCCGGTCTTCAGCCCCAAGGGGCCATGGACCGCTGACCATGATGAACTCTGCAAAGTTCCATGTCTCGCTCCCCCCCCCTTGGAAAGAGAGGACCCCTAGGCATAAAACACCCTCCCAAGAGTTCCCAGTAGGATGAAACACAGAGAATAAAATAAGACCATCATTGATCACGGCACCGGCATCTCTGGAGGGAAAGAAAGCCAACACCAGCAGCCCCAGAGTCCCCAAGATTTCTGAACCTGAAATTCCTTTCATAGCCGAAGTATTCATCAAATGTGAGGGGAAAATACAGAGACTTTTAAAATTCAGAAATTTACTATTATGACCATACTGGGAAGGGGAGAGTTGTCTTACAAAATGAGAAGAGTCCAAGAAGTACAGAGAGACACAAGAGGGTAACACTGCATCGAAGGCTACTGGACAGGGAGCTTTAAAGATTCATTAGCCCTCAAAGGTTAGAAAAGGATCCCAAACGAGTAACGTTTGCATAATCTGAATCCTGGGACTGCTCTGTGTGGTGTTCGATTACAAGAGACACCGCGCCATCAGATCAGCACGGTGGGTGGAAGCCATGTAACATCAGGAGCCTCGAGAGGTAAGAGTTCTCATGGCACATCAGCGTAGGAAGAACATCAGGGAGCCCATGCGAGGGGGTGGGATGAGTGCCCACAGCGGGTCTCGGCAGTTTAGGGGGATGTGGGCATTCGTGGGTTCATGGGAGCACTTTCGAGCCCATAAAGGTTCAGACAGGGTGCCCACGGAGCTGTTCACAGGAGCTCGCTCTGGAAGGGGGTCAGGAGAGGTGGAGGAAGACGGAGTTCGCACCTCTCAGCTCTGGCTGTTTTTACAGTGAGCAGGAGTTACACAGAAAATAATTTGTTTTCAGGCTTGTGTTCCGGGGAGGAGGGCTGACTTGAGTCCAAACCACCGCATTTCCCCCTCTAGAGCTTGGGAGGGTGGGGGGAAGCAGGCAGATGCTCAGGCCCCCCCACCTCTCCCGGATGAAGCCAAGATAAGAACGGGAATCTCTGAAATGCCTCCAAAGTATTTCCAGCCCAACCAGACGGAAGCGCCAAGTCTCTTGAGGGGATTTGTTCTTTCAAGACTGGGACCATGCAATGTCGGGGACTCTGGGAGAGTTCGGGCTGGGCTGGACCACATGAGCCTTTCCCAGAACTGACCCCCCCAGCTGCCCCTGACCAGCCGGCGCATGCACTCACTGACAGCAACGGGACATCTTCCGTTCAGAAAGAACCCGTGTTTGCTAATCTTCTCCATAAACATGTATTACAGTCTTGGGATTTTACCAAACTGTGTACACAAAGTAATTACAGAAAGAATAGTGGATTATTTGCATATCTAGTATTTAAAGGGTTACTTATGTAATTATTGAATGTAACTTAGAATAAGCTGTTTGATCCCTTTCATCGTGAGCCAAACATCGGGCTTTGAAAGGAATCCCTTTAAACTTCAATAATATAAAGGCGCATGGCCACGTGATATTACGAGTCTAGCTTAAGTGAGTCAGACAGGAAAGTATTTATGGAGGTATTCTATGAGCAGGTTCCCTTCAGACGCTTTTTTTAAAGGAAGGCCAGTCTCTGTCACTTTCAGTAGACAGGGACATGATCTCAAGTAGCAATTTCTGTCTCTTCGCTGTACGACCATGTCCAGCCCCCCTAACCAGGGTCACTTTACGTGCCCAGCTCCTCACGCCTCCCGGAGCCGCCAGCACCTCTGATGCGGTACAAGGGAAGTAACACCTCCAGCACGGCCACCAGGCAGCAGTGACCGACCCCAGCCCGTGGGTCCTGGTGAAAAACATCACACATGAAAGACAGAAATGAATTGACTGCTGTTTTCCCTGATGAAAAGCAGGTTGGATCTCAGCCTTTTTCAAGGCTCAAACTGGAGGCCAGGTGATGAGCATTTGTTAGGTCAAAGGCACTTTCCCTGACAAACCCACGGCGACTATAGGGAACGGGCAGCTTGGAAAGGACCTAGGACAGGATCAAAGGCTGTTTGTGGGACTGCTTACCAAGCTCGCCCCAACGGGCGGGAGCCAGGCTCATCCAGAAATGTGTCCACTGGCTGTCCTACGGCGGCGAGAAGCTCATCCTGGGGGGGCACCGAGAAGCTGATCCTGGGGGGGCACCGAGAAGCTGATCCTGGGGGGG
>PITA01016618.1:0-46128 GCA_004023965.1 Spilogale gracilis
GTCATTTAGAGATCTGGAGTGGCCTGCCTCTTCCTTCTGCCTCTCCTCCTCCTCCACATACAAGCGCCAGTTTCGGATTTCACTCAGGCAGCTCCCCAGATTGCCAACCAACACTTACAAAACTAAACATACTCTTACCTTGAGATGCAGTAATTTCCCTCTTTGTTATTTACCCAAGTGAATTAAAAATGTATGTCTTCACAAAAGCCTGCCCACAAATATTTGTACCAGCTTTATTCATAATTGCTAAAATTTGGAAACAACCTGGATGTCCTTCAGTAGTTGAGTAGATAAATAATCTGTGGTGTGTCTACATATGAAATATTATTCAGCAACCCCGAAAAATAAATAAAAAGGAATCAAGCCATTAAAAGACATGGAGGAGTCTTAGGGACGCCTGGATGGCTCAGTTAGTTGAGTATCTGACTCTTGGTTTTGGCTCCGGTCATGATCTCAGGGTCGTGAGACTGAATCCCACCTCAGGCCCTGCACTGAGTATAGAACCTGCCTGGGATTCTCTATCTCCTTCTACCCTTCCCACACACCCCTCTTAAAAAAAAAAAAAAAAAAGACATAAAGCAATCTTAAATGCATATTACTAAGTGACAGAAGTCAATCTGAAAAGACTATATACTGTAAGATTCCAACTACATGACATTTTGGGAAAGACAAAACTATGGAAACAGTAAAAAGACCAGCAGTTGCCAGGAGTTGGGGAGGGGGAGAAGAATAAACAGCACAGAAGATTCTTGGAGCTAGGAGACTCCTCTGTATGATACTATAGTGCTGGATACATATTATACTTTTGTCAAAATCCATGGAGTGTACAACATCAACAGTGAAGCTTATTGTAAAGTATAAACTTGGGGGCATGATGATGTGCCAATGCAGGCTCACAACCATAACCAATTTACCAAGCTGGAGGCAATGTTGCTAGTGGGTGAGATATAACTGTGGGATATGGGATACATGACGTGGGACACGGGGTATGTGGGAACAAGCTGTACTTTCTGCTCAATTTTGCTATGAACCTAAAACTCTAAAAAATTAAGTCAATTTTTTAAATTGAAATAATAAAAATGTATTTGTACACAATTATGTCCTCTGTACCTAATTACAAAATATGATTGAGGCCAATGGCAAGTCATAGATATTCTTGGCTAATTATCCAAAATCCTGAATTCATGTGGCATTAACACTCAGCATCCAAAACAGACTTAAGTTATCAAGAACATTACATAGCCCCATGGTCTAGGGGCCAGAAGGGAGATGTTTTCAAGTTGACCTGATCCACCACAGTGGATCTCTTAGGCTCATCTCACTAAAACAGAGGATAATTCTGGAACTTCTAAATATAATGGTGATAAGACCATATGTAATTGCATGGAATTCTCAGTCTAAAATGCAAATAAAATGAACACCAAAATTGACACTGGGCCCATATAATGGGTTGTTGGCCAATGAGCCTAAAACTCTTCTGTGGTCTCATTTGAGAAGGAATAGCCACCGATTGTTTGAAAATAAAATTGGCATGTCCTCTGAGACTCCAAAAGGGAAGGAGACACAAATGACAATTCTGGAAGAGATTTCTGATAGTCGATATCGATGTATAACTGAACCTTTGTAAATTTCCTTGCTCTCTGACTTACCCTGAAGATGGCAGACTTATAGTCCAGTGGCTAAAGCCATGGTCTCTGTAGTAAGACACATTTGGGTTCCCAATCTTAAGGTAAATTCCTTAATTTTTTCCTAAATTTCGGTTTCTTCATCTTTAAAATGAGAATGACTATACCCACCATACATATATTTACCAATGACTATACCTGGGAGGCTTACATGTTTGTAGGGTTTTCAGCACAATGCCTCACACACAGTGAGGGCTCTTATACTGAAGAATATTGGGTTTGCAGACATTGTATCAATCAGTCCATTCCCTTCTCCACACACATTCATTCATCTATTTCTTCATTTATGTGCAATTCATTCATTTATTCAGTCAATCTGACAGTCATTGATTTATTTAATCACCATACAACAAACAATGCCCATTCACTAGGTGCCATTCACTATGCTAGTAGGAACCATGAGAAATACAGAAATGGATTAAATATCTACCCGGCTATGAAAGATTTCTACAAGTTTAATAGAAGAGTAGGATACGATCGTGCAATAATAGTAGTAATACAAAGTACAAAGTGTTAAGTTGCGCAAACTGGGCTCACTGGAATGCACCGGGGCTGGTGAGACAGGAGGAGTTACTTTATCAGGGGAACCAGGACAGGCTCCAGAGAGGAGATGCTCTTCCAGCTGAGGCTTGACCATGGAGCTGAAATTGGACTTTCGGAGATAAGGAAAACAAGGGCTTTTTAGGCAATCTGCTGGGCCTCCTTTGGAAGTAAACCTTGCATCACAAAATTCTCTATCTATATAGCAGTTAAGAGCTGCCCTCTTCTCACTTTCTATGGAAAAACTGAGACCCCAGAGAGGGGAATTATCCCAGGTTCACAATGTTCAGTGGTGGCAAGCCCAAGTGAAAATTCAGACAGCTTAGCTTCCATGCCAGAATTCATTGGCTTTCTCATAAACACTCGCTGAACATCAAGTGCCTGCTTAATGTCCTGTTTAAATATTCATCTTACACATGTCTAGTTAGCACAGCTGAATTACAACAGAATCTAACCACCAATAATTGCATTTGCATGTAGGATAAACATGGTTATATGGCTGGTGCTAGAGTTGGGTCTGAGTTGAAGTTTGTGGTCATTTACATAATTTATATAAAACTCCCTGTGCCTGCTTCTTTATTGATCCTGATATTGAGATTAATTCCTATCCAGCTGTTACCCCAGTAAATAGTCTTTATTTGATTCCACCAATATATTGCATCACTCTCATACTAGCAAAATTAGACACCTAGAAGATACTCAATGTTACATTTTTACTTTAGGATTAAATGATTGAGAGGATTCATGAATCTTTTGTGTCACTTATTAACAGAAGAGAACTGGAGCCCTCAAAGAAACAAAAGGATCAACAGCGAAGGCTAGGGAGAAAAAAGAAAACCCTGAGATTCTGGTAAGATTCGACAAAAAAATCCAACAGATGGGAAGGGGACAAGTGAGAAGTCCTAGTAATCTGGCAAACCAGGAAAAGAGCTGGTTGGGAGAAGTCAGACAAGGGTCCAGCCCCGACAGTTCTGGGCATTGGAGGTAGGAAGAAGCAATATGGGAATTTGTCCTAAAAAGGCCAATACGAATGAAAGGAAACAAATTTTCTTTCCCCACCTTCTTCTGCTTCTTTTCCGACCCCAATTGGAGCTCCACTAACAATTGCAGGCGATTGTGCATTACAAGTCAGAGTTGGTTGTGGCTCTTTGATTCCCCCTTTTGTTTTCTTAGGTTATTCTTTTATTTTAAATTTCATTTTATTTAAATTTAATTAACATATACTCTGTTATTAGTTTCAGAGGTGGAGGTCAGTGATTCATCAGTTGCATAGAACACTCAGTGCTCATTACATCAGGTGCCCTCCTTAATGCCCATCACCCGGTTACCCCATCCCCCCATTTACCTGCCCTCCAACAACCCTCAATTTCTTCCCTGCAGTGAAGAGTCTTTTATGGTTTATCTCCCTCTCTGATTCCCTTTCGAGGGTCCTTTCACTCAAAGGATCCCATCAAGGCAAAAATCCATGATACCATGATACAACCATGAACAGCAGCTGGTGTCGTAGTCAGCTGTAGACCAAGGTCCACAGTGCTTGACAAAAGAGTGTTCCACATACTTTGGGTAGTTTTATCAGAATACTCCGCGTTGGGTTTTTGTGCCAAATCTCAGCTAATAATAAGGTGCTCTTCTTGTCTGTTTTCCTAAGTCTCTGTGTGCATGTCTCCCTCGGGAACTCATGGGGACAGCAGTGGTGATCCAGGCATGGTGCAGGTATTCCCAGGATCCCAGGTCATTATAGTATCAAGCTACTGTAAAATCCATCCTTCTTTCTTTTTTTTCTGATGACAGAGAGCCTTAGATTTAAATCTCAGATCTGCCGTTTCCTAGAAATAAAAATTTGGCCATTATGTAAAATAAGGATCAAAATAAAAATTAGGTCACAAGTTTGTTTCAAAAGTCAAATGAGCTAGTAAAAGTAAATCGTGTTCGTAAATTGCAAATAAATATGCAAATATGCAATTCTATAAAAAGAACACTGACTTTAGGGTCAGAGAGGAATTGTTTCAAGTATAAAAATTTCTCCTTATTAGCTTGTTTAGCTTATGTGACCCTGAGCAATTTGATCTACACTTCTGAGTCTCAATATCTGCATCTGTGAAATGGCTTGAATGATATCTCCCTCGGAAGGCTAAGTAAAGCCTAGATAATACACTGTTTATAAAGTATCTGAAAATCAAAGTCATTTATTTAATGTTTCTTTTATTACTGTATTGTTGCTGTTCTTATTAATTTTTAAATTTTAATTATTTTAATTATAATTTTATAATTATAATTATACAATTACACAAATTATATAAATATATAAAAATATAAATAAATATAAAAAATAAAAATAAAATATTTATTTTAATTATTAATTAAAAACTAAATTATTATCAAGCCAGTCTGTGTGAAGAACAGAAGCAACACAGAGATTGTTTCTTTGGCAGGAGCTATTCTTTGGAACAGATTGTCTTCTGACTTCGCAGCAACCTTAGGAGTTAGACAGGATCAAGCCTACATCTTTGAGGTACAAGGGAGAGACCCACACTGGAGCCCAGTTCTGTACCAGCATCATCAGAAATCTTTCTTCCCAGTTCAGGGCATCCCTTGAAGTCTTTACATGGAGTAGCCTCCTCCAACAGGCACTTTCCGCAAACCAAAGAACCTTTGGGGGGGCTAGAATCTTCTGTCCTGGCTCCCGAGACATGATGCTGCTATATTAGGCCCTACCATGGACCCAGAACCTTTTATCACTGGCTGAATCACTGCCCTTGGCCAGGTAATTGGCTCAGAGGTAAGAAATGCCCAGCACATAAAACATAGCCAGAGCCTAGCAAGGCCGGCCTTCCCCCTTACAGGAGTTTCACCTCCATAAACTGAGTTGCTTGCATGACTATTTGACCTCTCAGTAAGGAAGAGCAGAAACTGGTCACCAACCCCAACCCCATGACCTAGAGTCCTGATAGAGATAAGCAGACACTGAGTACTCTCTCCCTCTCTTTCTCCTTGCTCCGGGAGTTGAAAAGACAACCAAGAAATGAAAAGACCTAGCCCATCTCAGAATTTTTTAAATTAATCAATCACCTGCATATTTTCTAAGTGCTTAGCTCAATGTTATATAAAAGGTACAAAGGACTGCTTTCAAAGAGCTGACAATCTAGCTTGTGTTCTGCTTGAAAGTATTCACCAGGTAACATTTTCTTTTTCTTTTTCTTTATTCTTTTTTTGTTTTTGTTTTTGCTTTGCTTTATTTTTCTACTCATAGACTTATTCCTTGGAATTTAAATAGTGATGTGTTACTTAAACTCTCTTCTTCGTCCCATGATTCTACAGAGCAAAGAGACAAATTGTACGTGAGCTCTGTATACTGTCTTCCAATTCAAGGTATTTGGTCCCTCTTCTGCCACCATCTGGTTATAGGACCTTGAGCAACCTATTTCTGTCTGTCTCTAGGCCTTATTTGTCTTATCTAAAAATTCAGGAAGGTGTACTGGAGAGCTTTAAGGCACTATACAGGACTATATTCCTAGAATGCTTTCAGGAGAAATTCTTCTATAGGATTAGACCCCCTTCTTCCCTCTCCCTCCCCACTAAAAGCTAATTTTCTGAATGGTGGACAAAAATGACATTTCAAAGAATAAATCTGGTTGCAAAGCTGAAAATTTGAAGAATCAAAGTAGCAATACTAATAAGACCAATGATATTTCATAAGAGCATTTGAACAGTGGTTTATCCCCTTCAGAGTACTACAATATTCATTGACCCATTCTACCCATAATGAACCAGAGTAATACATATCATTAGTGACATGCAGGAGAAGCCAGCCTGCTGGAAATGGAGAGCCATAAAACCACTATTAAGTGTATATTAAAATTCTAACTGTGCCAGCTACTGCAGACAGTCATAATTGGGTTTTACTTTCCTTCTGTGCCAAATGCTGCCCTTTGCATATGAGACCAGACAAGGCGGAACAGAAAAATCCATAAATAGTTGGACTTTGCTGCAATCCCAAAAGGTTAAAAAAAAAAGAAAAAGAAAAAAGTCACTAAAATAAAAGCAAAGCTGTTGATTTCCAGAAAGTCCTTCTCCCCTCTGGGGTCTCCATTTCACCAATTATAAATTGAGAGCGAAGTAATCGTTTCCTGTTTTTCTGTTCTAAGAGCTCTATCACCCTAGGCATAAATGAAGCAGACTCCTGTTTCTCTCTCCTCACCTCCCAGCCAGAGAGGGGGGTAGATGGCCACCTTGTTTTGACTGCGGTGGCATCAAGGCATCAGGAAAGGCCCTGTCTTGAAGTAAAAAGGGCACTAGAGGGCTACTGGATGGCTCAGTCAGTTAGGTACCCAACTCTGGAGTTTGGCTCAGGTCATGATCTCAGGGTCCTGAAATCCAGCCCCACATCCTGCTCCCTGATCAGCAAAGAATCTGCTTGGGATTCTTTCACCCTTCATCTCCCTCCCCCACTGCTCCCGTCACCCTGTTCTTGTGCATGCTCTTTCTCTTATTCCCTCAAATAAATAAATAAAATCTTAAAAAAAAAAAAAAGAAAGAAAGAAAGAAAGAAAGAAAGAAAGAAAGAAAGAAAGAAAGAACTAGATTTCATTCAGGAGTGGTGGGTGCCTTCATTCAACCCTGACATGGGCTGAGTAATACCAAGCATGCTTATTGAATGAGGACCAACCCTGTGTGCCAGGCTCTGTGCACTTACTACAGCTTTGGGAGGCATATAGTCTTAGCCCCATTTTACAGATGAGGAAACCAATAGTCAGAAATTCTAAATAATGTACTCAAGAACCCAGAACTGGTAAGCAGCACATCCAGAACTATGCACATCTTCTTAAGGATCATTTGCTATTTCTTGCTCTACCTCAATTTCTCCCCGATAGAAAGGAATTTTTGGAACTTGCTTTACTTTGAACCTACTTTATCACAAAAGTGAACTGTTAAATCAGCAAAAAATAGGCAATAACTTGGAAGAAAGAGCTTATAAATGGTTATGGAGAAATGGCTATGTCCTACTAATGGAAATGAAGTCCCCGGAAACCTAACTACCTTTTGTCAAGCCGTCATCCTCTGGCAGGGCTCTAATAAACACTCACTGTTCTGAGGTTGGGGCGCAGGACAGGACCACTGCTGCTGAGAAGCCCAATGTCCCTGCTCCAGGGCTGTCCCCACCAGGAGGATGGTTTATCAGGATGCCCTGCTCCTCTGGAGCTGTCCAGTCCGGCATTCCAGAGTTATCTCAGTCTGCGTCATTCAGAACCCACACTAGAATGAAGCTCGATTAGACTTCTTCACTCTAAGCAGCATCCCCAGAAACAGGCATGCTTTGATCTTCCTGGTGAAACAAGGTGTAGGAGCTCTGAAGGGCAAGAAGGCAGCCAATCCCCACATCTGTCAAAGGAAGTAGTTGGCCAGCCGAAAGTCTTTCACCATCTTCTCTTTGCTGGCTTTTGAAAACATTAAACACCACCTTAGATTTCATTGTCTTACCCTTGTGATGTTGATGACGTAGGCAGCGTTTCAGGTCTGGTGAGAACGAATTAGTTTGGCTTTTCCGAGTTTGCTGCTGTTTCCATTTGAGCTCTGTTATTTAATCATTACAAAGTGTCTCTCATGCAGGAGTCTCTCTCCCCCATAACTCTCCAAAGTATCTCTCATGCCAATTCTTTCCAGTGGGAAGACTAGCATGCACAGAAGTGAGTGATTTGCTCCAAGTCTCTGCTTTAGTAAATGACGGAACGGCCCAAGAAACTAAGCCCTCTAACTCCATGTCCCGGCACATTATTCCCTGAGCCTGCAAGGGCTGACAATATGCTTCCTTTGGTGCAGACTGTGGGTGTCATACCCAAGTAAAATGCTGCATCAGACTTCCATGAGTCTCCTGAAAAGGAGAATCTTCACTCCCTCCTCCAAGTGCATTCATCATGAAACTTGCTGATCACGTGAGGGTTGCATTCTAGAGATTCCATGGAAGAAAGCTGAAAGGATCCAGGATCCTCTGTGACTATATTAGTCTTGAACTACTGACTTATGACTTCTTTTCTTAGAAACAAAATAAATACATATCCTGTTTAAGCCTCTAATTTAGGGATAACTGTCATTCACTACTGAACATAAACTTAATCGATAGAGCTGCCTTGCAGGATTCTTACCAGGATTAGGAGAAGGGATCGATATCAATAGACATCAAATGTAGAGAGAGTGTATTTCCCTCCCACCTGAGTTCCCACTGTGTATCTGTGTGTGTGGGTACGAGTACGCACCTGTGAGTGCCTTTCATAAGCTATCACCTGGTAGGCGGGAGGGGTAGGGTGGCTGGGTTATGGAAAAAATAAAAATTAATTTAAAAAAGGCAATCGTGTGGTATTTTACCACCTGACTAAGACTTCTAAAGGGCACAGATCTTGCATCATTGTTCTTTGTTACAGATGCCCTGCTCACTGTCTGTAACAAAGTATCTTGTGATTTGAAATTATACCCCATGGGAACTTTCACGGGCAAGAGTTGGTGTGAGTGCTGCATAGAAGGCCATCATTGTTAATTTTAGTGTAAATTGCACCCTTAGGAGTTTCCCAGGTGAAATTCCAAACTAGCCCCGAGGAGGGGTTAGGGGATGGGGGGGAGGGGGGCAAGAAGAAACCTAAGAGAAGAAGCAAACCATTCCAGGTGGTAGACGGCTGCCTTAATAAGCAAGAGTACTTACATGGGAGGTTCTTCTCAGGTACCACAAAATGTGATGATCTCTTCACCATGCAGCAGAATTTTAAGCATTTATATACAAGCCTGAACTGGATCCAGTCATATAAACCTCTCAGAGGGGCTCAACAACAACACATTGCTCTCCCCAGGCTTCTTCCTTGAAAATGGCTCCCCCTCTAGGAAGGTGAGTGACTGCAGTCCAAGGACAGGGGAGCTTGAGGAGCCCTGATTGCCCTGCGGGCAGCTTGGGGGTCAATCTGAGGTCACATCCTCTCCATGACTTCCTCCAACATTCAGGATACTGCAAAGTGAAACAAAGGAAATATAAAATGAACCAAGTATCACGTTCTCAATGATTTCTGTAACTTGGGAAGACTTATTGTGACTGCATCCAGTAAATGCTATGCATTTAGTCTCAGTAATTTGACTGATATATTTCAAATGTAAATTAGTCATCTAATGCAAACACGAAGTAATTGGTGACTAATTACTCTTTCTGTTTCATGCAGATCAGAGGAGCAGCTCTACTGTCCAAAATCCCCTAAGCTGAGAGAACGTTCCAGTAACCATTAAGGCCCACAGGTGGCGGGAGAATAGAAGGAAATGACACACACTTTGAAAAACAACCCTATATGTCTAGAAAGAATATGTGGATGCCTAAGCATTAGAGGCTGGATTTTGATAGGCCCTCAGGATTAAAGAGATATGTCATATGTCCCTGGACTCAAAGAAATCAGTCTGGTGTGGAGAGCAGCATGAAAGTGAGTAACCACATGTAATTAAGATTAACTGTTGTACTGAATACATAGGAAGTGTCACAAAAGTTACAAATATATTTGCTTGATAAAGGAAGATAAGATTTTAAAGAGAAGAATTTGAATTGAAATTTAAATAGTGCCGGAGTTGTCCAGGCAGACAGAGTAGGGGAGGCCACCCCCAGAAGAGAAAACGTTGTGCGGAAAGTTTGGTTTGGAGAAGGGAAAGGCCTGGACATAAGGGATTAGAAATGGGCTTGCACTTTTAGGGAAACAGGGAGCTATCAAGTTATCAAGACTGTAGGCTCTTCTGCCTTGCTACAAAGTTACCCATCCCAGGTGAACATGTTTCCTTTGGGTTAAGATAATCTCCAGAAATTCTTAGAGTTGAGAACTGATGGGCTTCTAGATTGTGTTAGCCACTCACCAACAAAGGGAAGTGAAAAAACTCAAATGATCATACTAGATCCAGATTCCTTCCTAAACCTATGGTGGAGAAGATCCAGTGACCAAGAAGCTCTGGTATGTTCACGGAGACCTAATTTTCTTTACTTCTCCAGAAGTTCATACTGTATGGTCCTTCCCACTCCTAAGGTTTACCAGGCATGGAGAGTCAAGAAAAGCGAAATGTCAGGCACCCAGAGCAAATAGGAAGGGGGCACCCTCAAAAAAGAGTATTTACTTGCTAACTTTCTGATAAACAATTATTTTATTTCAGATTTTCAGTGGAATAATGTGTTTTAAACTACAGTCCTTGAGGATTAAAAATGATAGTAATGCTTACTTACATGTTATGACAGATCAAAGACAGAAGACAAAGAATGGATGAATTCACAAAAGGCACTCTGCAAAGAATGTGGAATCCAATAACCAACCCAAAGAATCCCTCATCTTGACATCGATGACTTTTCCCAACTCTACTTATTCTACACTATACTTTAAATATGGTATGAATCTTCAGTCTTCAGGTTTCAAAACCCGAATTGCAATCATTAATCTATTAAAAATGTCCAATATAAAATATTGGCCAAAAGACAAATGAGCCTATAAACACCTGAGAAAGATAGTGAGTCAAAGGAAGAAACCTTGTTTTTCCTACTCCTTGCAGGTTTGATGAGTGTATACAAAAAAATTATAGGATCGAGAGAGTTCTGGAAAAATATTATGGGGTAATGGCAATAGTGTGGAGAACAAAGGCAAAAGAAGGTAGAAAAAAGTAAATTGCCTTACAACTTGTAGCCCCACGACAAGTACTTGAAACAGGCAGAGCACCCTCCAGATGCTTAGTTGCTTCAATATCAATGCTTTGCTAGAGGCAAAAGGCAACCCTAGCCTGACATTAGCCCAACCTCCAGGATCCTGTAAGTCTTCTTTAACACATAAAAATCTTTTGCAACTTCCTTTATCTCTACTCTCCACCAAGATATCTGTTAGCAATCATCCTCCAAACACATGGCCCGCGGATATGCATCTGAAGGGTCTCATGACTAAGTTTTTACTAAAAAGTAGTAAATGACCTAATCTTAACAGCAGCTAAACCCTCAAGGTTTTGAAAACCTTGCTTCCAAATTCCTTAGAAACTCACTCTCCCTAACCCCCTCCCAACTTGAAAGGATACATCAGTCCCTCCTCACAACCCCAGCGCAACTTTTTCTGCCCATGGGTCCTGTCCCGGGCTTTAATAAAATCACCTTTTTGCACCAAAGACATTTCAAGAATTCTTTTTTGGACCATTTGCTCCTAGCCCACATCACATCAGCAAGAGTATCATTCCCCTTCTCTCTGAGATCACAATCTTCTGCTACCAATTTTCCAATATTGATAAACAAATGTTTTACAGATTTTGTCCAGTTTTCTAGCTGCATGCAGCAGGAATTTCATTTCAGACCCTAATAGAGCTATAATATAATTTTGAATACAGACCCATCTATGAGCCACAAAGTGAAAATAGCAAGAGAAATCCTACAGTCACCCCAGATTTCTGCCCAGAAGCATATTTTGGAGCATAGCACAGAGACGGAAAACCAAGATGAGCAAGGAAATCATTCTAAATTGAGGAAGAGATTAGATTAGAGTCCAGGGAAGATGAGGCAGCTGGAAAATGCAGGAAAAAGTTCTGGAGAGGAGGATGCTATGGAAAAAAACCTCCAGAAGTCTGCTTGCTGTGTCCTTGAGTCTTTGCTACATGCTGAGCTGCACTTGCATAAGCCTGGGCTGCACACAGCCAAGGAGAAAGCATGACTGGGTAGACATAAGCTAAACAATTTGCAGTGATACAGAAAGTGAGAAGACAGTGACTCTTCAATCAGCTGAAGAGGAAAGTCCCCTGGCCACCTGAAGCTTTCAAAACAGATGTAGGAGGTCACGCCTTAGTAGAAGAACTTGGAGTCTATTCAGGATGAAAATGCCCTTCAAAAATGTAGGCAAAATAAAAGCTTTCAGACAAACCAAATGTGAGATCATTTGTCTCCAGAAAATCTGCACTTCAAAAAAATATTAATGGAAATTCTTCAGTTAAAGAGAAAAATGATACCATATAGAAAACTTGGGTTTATCAAAAGGAATGAAAACTGAAATGGTAAATATGCATGTAAATGGAAGTGGAAAATTTAATTTCTTAGGAGAAAATTAATTTTAAAATAATAAAAATGCATTATGAAATTTATCACATATGTAGAATTAAAATGTATGAAAACAAAAACACAAGACATGGGAGGAAAGAAATGAAAGCCTGTTGTTTTAAAGTTCCTATGTTTTGAGTGAAGTGATACAGTATTACTCAGAGGGGACTGCTAGAAATTAAACATGCATATTTATTTTATATTATAATAATTGAGATTTTGAGATAGGCAAAGAGGTCTTAGATAAAATACAAAAAGCAAATTTAAAATTTCTGTTCTTCAAAAGATTCCTTTTTAAAAATGGAAAGATAGTCCATTAACTGGTTGAAAACCATCTTATCTATATATGCGTACATGCCTGTCGCACATATAAAACTCACTTATATTATCTCAACTACAACAACATCTATAGAACTTATGTCCAAAATTTATAAAAGCAATTACAAGTTAAAGATAAACAACCAATAAAAAAAAGATACAGATGTAGTGAAAAGAAGGGCCATATGTACCCCAATGTTCATAGCAGCAATGGCCACAATCGCCAAACTGTGGAAAGAGCCACGGTGCCCTTCAACAGATGAATGGATAAAGATGTGGTACATATATACAATGGAGTATTACTCCTCCATCAGAAAGGATAAATATCCAACTTTTGTAGCAACATGGACTGGATTGGAAGAGATTATGCTGAGTGAAATAAGCCAAGTAGAGAAAGTATCACATGGTTTCACTTACTTGCGGTGCATAAGGGGTAATACAGAGGACAGTAGCGGTAGGAAAGGAAATGGGAAGTAGGGTAATTCAGAGAGGGAAATGAAACACGAGAGACTTTGGACTCAGAAAGAAACTGAGGGTCTTGGAGGGAAGGGGGGTGGGGGGATAGGAGAGCCTGGTGGTGGGTACTGAGCGCACGTATTGCATGGAGCACTGGGTGTGGGGCATAAACAATGAATCTTGGAACACTGAAAAAATAAAATTAAATTTAAAAAAAGACAAAATGTTCACATTGATACTTCACAAGAAGTATGCAAATGACCAATATATGCCAAAAATATGATTAACATTAATCATCGAAGAAATATAAACTACAATGAAATGCCTCTAACCCCCATTTGAATGTTGAAATAAAAACACTAACTATACCAGTATTGGAAAGATGTGGAGAAATTGGGACTTCTACATATTGCTAATGATAATGTAAAATGCTACAACTCATTGGAAAACAATTTGGCAGTTTCTTATAAGGTTAAACATAACATTTACCATAACATTCAGTAATTCCAACCCCAGGTGTAAACCCAAAACAGATGGAAACCTATTATCTACTCAAGGCCTTTTACATAAATGCCCGTCAACAGATGATACATAAACAATGTGTCAGATATCCATACAATAGGATAATACTCAGCAATAAAAAGGATGACCAACATATCTCTACCTTCAACAGCATGGACAACTCTCTCAAAAACATGCCAAGTGAAGAAGCCAGACATAAAAGAATGCATACTTTGTGAGTCCATTTATATGAAACTCTAATAACATAAATCTAATGTAATATTGGCAGAACAACAATTGGTGTTTGCCTTGGGCCAAGGACTGGGGGCATCAAAATTGTCAAGAACTTTCTAACATGATAGAAATGTTATTTGTATTTGTACAATTATTTGTACATATTGTAAATGTATTTTTGGGGTGCCTGGGTGGCTCAGTGTCCACCTTCAGGTCAGATCATGATCCCGGAGTTCCGGGGTCGAGCCCCACATTGGGCTCCCTGCTCAGCGGGAAGCTTGCTTCTCCCTCTCTCATTCTGCCTGCTTGTGTTCCCTCTCTAGCTGTGTTTCTCTCTGTCAAATAAATAAGATCTTTTTTTTTTAAGGGACTTAAAAAAAAAAAGAAATGGGCAGTAATTACAAGGCTCTACACATTTTTCAAAACTCATAGGAATGTACACATAATGGGTGCCTTATGTATACTGGTATATACAGTTGACCTTGAACAATACAGGTTTGAATAGCATGAGTCCTCTTATAAGTGGATTTCATTTTTGATGAATACAGTATTAGAAATATATTTTCTCTTCCTTCTGGTTTCCTTAATAACATTTTCCTCTTTTCTCTAGCTTACTTTATTGTAAGAATACAGTATATAACACACATAACATGTGACTAAGTTTTGGGGAACCAAAAGTTCATGTGGAATTTTTGACTGTGTGCATTGTTCAAAGACCAACTGTAACTTACAACTCAAAAAAAGTTGATTTTTTTTAAGTACTAGCCCCCCCCCCATCTTCTACTTCAATGTGAAGGAATTATGTTCTGAATTTAGAGTTTGACTTTATTGTCCCTTCCAGATCATGAGTTAAATTTTTCTTTTAAAATACCTGAATGTGAAAAAGTTATCCCAACTTCTCATCACTTAAATAGGTAGAGATGTACTCTGCCAGAAATATGGTAGTCAGAATACTTTGCATCTTAAACAATCAGCACAGTGGATAAATCATTAGGGTCTCTGTAAGATTTTCACAGGGCAGACATCCCCTCCACAAAGGTGAGGTGAGGCAGAGGGACTCTGAGGAGGGGATCTGCTGTTGAATAACACACCAAACTTACATTTCTGGTCCAAGTTACTCCAACCAGTATCTCCATTAAGAACAGTTTATTTGTTTCTCAGAAACTAGAAGGCTAACAGGAGAATCAGGCCCTGGGTCTCTGAGCATCCATCAGTCCCAGTTGGTCAATGACATCAGTGGCTTCTCCAATGGTGTTTTCAATAGCTGTCAACTAAGAAAGGAAGGTAAAGCTCAATTTTGACTGAATTTCAGGTAATGAGGAAATCTAGAATTGACTTCTGAGGTTGCAATCTTCATGGTCATTCCAATAATAGGCACCAGAAAGATACCAGAGAACTAATTATATAAATAAATAAATAAATATATAAATATATATATATATTGACCTAAGAAAGTGAAGAGCCAGGAGAAAGGAACAATTCTATTTTCAATCCTTGCCTGAGATATCTCACTATGTCTGTTGAGAGAGAGAGAGAGCACATTTTCTTATGGTCATTAGGACAGACAGCAAGGTCTAGGTGTCATCCACTGAAGGAAACAGACTTGTAGACTTCCACAAACACTATCAAACGTGCCTAAGGGACTAGAGGAAACAACATATAATTTCTTTTTGGATTCTCTAAGGACCTATTTAGATGTCCAAGCTGCCATCTTGTTTACTCAGAAAACAGCTCTAGGAAATAAGGGCAGCCAGCTCCTGGAAAACAAAGGTGAGCCAGATTGGGGGCACCCAAGCAGTTAACACCCTTAACCTGCCGGTTCCAGGAGCAATGGAGATGCAAATTAAGAATGGGCGGCCAGTTCCAGGTACTTAGGACCAGGTGGAAGCACCCAAATGCTCTTAACATCTGGGTTCCCGGAGCAGTGGAAATGCAAATTAACTCTAGGTAGCTATGTGACTCTAGTCAACTTGTGGCTTTGGGGTTTGCCCTATAAAAGCTAGCCTGAGAAATCAGGAGGGGGTCGTTCTCTCCTTAGATACGACCCTGACCCAGGTCGGTATAATTCTCGATGTTTGGTGTGAAATAAAGCTTTGCTTGACCTTCACTTTTGTATTAGCCTTGTTCCTTTGACCACAGACCCTAACAGATTCCTCCAAAGACTTGCTGAGAAAGCATAAAAGAACTAGCTTCAAATTCTTGAGCGGCTGTAAAAAATATATTAGGTAGAATTTAGGACCAGTGGCTCGAAGTTATACTGATATACAAATTTTGGCTTAATATAAGAAGTTTGTAACCCAGAAGCTGCCAACCAATGAGCTGGATATGCAGTCATCATGTATGTTCACACTGAAGTGGAATGCCCTCCATTCAGGGGTGATGATGTAAGGAAGGTTGGACTAGGTCACAGGTCATTCTCAATATGATTCAATAATACTTGCTCTCAGTCTTCAAGATTACATAATTTTCTTGAAATCCTTTGAGAAAGATGGGAACAAGAAACATAAAATATTGTTTATGCCTAAATAATCACAATTCACATTTTCTCTCTGTCTCCCATATAAATTTCATTGACATCTTTTACTACATGGACTTAACAACATTTCTTTTAGCAAATAAGAACCTTCCTCCTTCCCTATTATTCTCTGACTCTAATGATATGCATAAGTCAGAAACCAACAAACTTATTTTGCTTTTGAAATGTGCCCAGGCTACATTTCAAGAGAGTCCTCGAAGCATACCCATGGCATACCTTGGTTCAGCAAGTACATATGTCTCAGAGGAAGGTGAACAATTGATTCCATTCCTCCAGAGACCCTGGTGATTATTTTCCCTGCCAACTGAAAGACCTAAGTTCTTTCCATTCTGATCTTGGAAGTTCTTTGAATTCTTCAGTTTCTCACAAATGGCTCCAATCTCATTTCTTCTAGGGACATTTGGGAGAAAGGCAATTACAGGAGATACCATTTTTTGTGAGGAATAATGTGACATTGTCAGTAAAATGGGTTGTGCTCCCAAAAAGAATAGCACCAGAGAAAAAAAATCAAGATCAATAGCACCCTTTGTCTTCAGAATTGTCCCTCTCCCAAATGACAGAAATACAATTCTGCATAATCAAGTTTAAAACATGTTTTTAAATGTTGCTCGAAATTCCAAACATAAAGACACATGTTTATGGATCTGGGTTTATGTCTGGAAACTGAAGTACAGGGGCACCTGGGTGGCTCAGTCACTTAAGTGTCTGCCTTTGGCTCAGGTCATGATCCCCAGGTCCTGGGATTGAGCCCCACATTGGGCTCAGCAGGGAGTCATCTTGTCCCTCTGCCTCTGCCCCTCCTCCCTGCTTATGCGCTCTCTCTCTCTCTCTCTCTCTCTCTGTCATATAAGTAAATAAAATCTCAAAAACGAAAGAAAAAGAAAAAAGAAAACAGAAGTACAAATTTGGTCAATGCCAGGGCTGGTCATGCTCCTTGAATTCTGACAATCACAAAGATCTGACCCATGAGGTATTTTATGGTGAGGGCCTATCTCCTTATTCCCGATAGGTGGCATTTAAGGATGGACACTGCCCTTGGTCCTGGCCAGGGGTCTTCAGCTCAAGTTCACACCATACTACTCTCTCTTACATTCAAAGCAAAGGGAAAAATAATGGCTCCTGTCTCATTCATTTGGTGAAATCTTAAAATGAAGAAACAAAAAAAAAGAAAGTAAGATAAAAGAAAACAAAGAAGTCTCTATTGCCCCATGAAACGTGTTCTCTTTCCTGACAACTTTTGCATCAAAGAAGTGCCCTGACAGACCCAGAATCTCAATTTCAGAAAACACAATTGTACTCTCACATTTTAATGTAGGCAATTAACTATATAAAGAGTTGGATTTAAACTTTGGTGTGGTGCATAAACAATGAATCTTGGAACACTGAAGAAATAAAATAAAATAAATTATTTAAAAAAACTCATATTTGATATTTCAACAAAGTACCCTTATATTCACTTACTTATTTTCAAAATAATTCTATAAGTAGGTTTTATAATAATGCCAATAAGGAGAGAAGGTTCAAAAAAAAAATAAGGAGAGAAGTTTTGATAAGACCTCACAGCTATTAAAATATCACCAAGACCAGTCTCAAGTGTTTTCCTAACCCACATTCCCTCCCTTAGAACCCTGTGTAAAATTGCAGTGTGAAGAATCAGGTTAAGAGGACTTTCTCGCCTCTGGGTTCAGTTCGTTTATTTGAATCAGCACATGCTGTCCTGCAGGAAGCATTCTGGCATTTCTCTACACTTGGAGACTTTTATAAGGGTAAAAAAAAATAAAAAACAAAAAAACAAAAACCAAAAAACGAAACAACAAACAAACAAACCTCAATAAGTAAGGAATTATAAATCTCATCTCACATTTAAAAAGATTCCTGATGTCATCTAAAGTTCCTGTTGCATTTCTCAATGTGCCCCGAAAGGTCCCCGGCATATAAGGGCATATAAGTGAACAGTTATTTGTTTCGTATAGCAGCCAAGAAAATTGAGTGCAAGTGAAAACCCTTCTATTGATTATTCATAATTTCAAATGGCATCTTTTATGGCCCGCAGGATATGAAACTCATTCTGGTCTCTCTTTAAAAATTCTGCTTTTTATTTTCATTTCCCAAAAGAAGTCAGTAAGTTTGAAGTTAGCTGATGGACAATAGCTTAGCTAATGACCACCTGATCTGAGAACTAAACACTTCTCATCCTGAGGAATGATTTCACTTGAAATTGAAATGGATTTAACCACTGCAGAGCCTCAGAGCTTCATTCATTCTGATCTAAAGAATTTCAAAATGCTCACATTTCTGGAAACCTTGAAAACAAGGAATGTTTAGAGATAGAACTTTCCTTAGTAGACTGGGATTGCAATGACCTGTCAGGACCCGTGACCCCGTACCCTTAGAAGCTGAAACTAGTCGTTGGCTTCCAGTTCAACCTCACTCAGCTTCCGGGATCAATGCTGGAGGCGAGCAGGGAAACCCGAATACAGTTAAGTGCATGGGTATTTGCTATGGAGCGCAGAGGGAACAGCTCATTCGCCCAGATTTTTTTTTTTTTTTAAGATTTTATTTATTTGACAGAAAGAAACACAGCCAGAGAGGGAACACAAGCAAGGGAAGTGAGAGAGGGAGAAGCAGGCTTCTCGCCGAGCAGGGAGCCCGATGTGGGGCTCAATCCCGGGTCTCCGGGATCATGACCTGAGCCAAAGGCAGTCGCTCAACCAACTGAGCCACCCAGGCGCCGCCATTTGCCCAGCTTTTTAGGCCATGTTCTTTATTCTTCTCCAAATTGGTACATGCCTTGAACTTCCTGTCCTCCAGGATTAAAATCCTATCCAGAATCCCAGTTCTTTCCAAGGCCCCTCACTGCCTTTTCTACCAATTCTTTCTCTCCAGGCATGATGTTTTCTGTCCCCAGACAATACATTTTTATGATGACATCTCCCGTGTCAGTTACCATGGCAGACAACTTCTGCACGATTCCTAATGAGTGACATTTTTATTTTGTCCAGCATCCTGCCTGCCTTTTTCTCACTACGCTCATCACCTAATTTTCGACAAAACTTCCAATTCATGTCCCCACATGCCTGAATCTAGAAAACTGGAAACAACCTCTAAGAAATGGCTCTTGTCTTCCAGAGTTCTTCAAATGCCAGCAGAGATTCAAATGAAAATTCTGGGCAGCATTTTCAGTGAGTTACTTAAGGCGTGAACATTGGGGTGCCTGGGTGGCTCAGTTGGTTAAGCGACTGCCTTCCGCTCAGGTCGTGATCCCGGACACCCGGGATCGAGTCCCACATCGGGCTCCCTGCTCGGCGGGAATCCTGCTTCTCCCTCTCTCACTCCCCCTGCTTGTGTTCCCTCTCTCACTGTGTTTCTCTCTGTCAAATAAATAAAATCTTTAAAAAAAAAAAAAAAAAAGCGTGAACATTGGAGTGTGAACCAAGCATTCCATTCAGGAGTGGCCCTTCATACTGACCCCAGGGCATGGGTGGGAAATGAGTGGGTGTGGTCCTGCCTTTTCCCCATCAATCACTTTTCACTAAGCAGTTCCTCTGTCCAAGAGTTGAGTGGAATAGGGATACAACATACCATTTTCATCCTTGACCCCTTTCAATCAACTGTAACGATTAATTTCCAAAGAACATTAAACAAGGAGCACTAAAAAAAATAGTCCTCTTGAGTGTAACAGGGATATAGATCCCCTTAATGGAAATGTATCTTTAACCTTGAATATTTAATCTCTGAACTGTTCAGTCAACCTCAAACTCTCCACCATGAAATGCATTGGCCTTGGAGCTTACTTGACTTCTGTTTAGGCTATGAGCTCCTATCATACACCCTTCAGAGCAATGCTCTTCCCTTCCTGGGCATAATCAGCCACCCTGCGCCCCTTCCTCTCTGAGATGGTAGATTTTTGTTTTGTTTTATGTTTTCTTATGGACTGAGAAAATATCAAAGCAGGAAGTGTTCTTAGAGCTCTTTAAACATGAACCCTCCTTTCACAGATGAGGAAACCAAGATAAGGAAAAGATGATGGGTCAAAAACCACCAGCTAGAACTCAGATCGCTCACTCCGAACTCATTTAGTCACTACATAATTAAGTGACTGAGCTTCTACACTGTGCCAAGCACCCCAATATATTCTGTGGACACAAAAAACACAGTCCCTGAACTCCAGAAGCCCAGGCACCCCAGCGCCTCCCTGAAGCTCTGATCCAGAGAGCCACCATGTTAAATACTGGTCTTCACTCAGACTAAACATTCATAAGAAGCTTCTGGAGGCTTTTACTTTTTTGGGTTTTTTTGTTTGTTTGTTTTAGATTTATTTATTTATTTTATTTTATTTTTATTTTTATTTTTTTTAAGATTTTATTTATTTGACAGAGAGAAACACAGCCAGAGAGGGAACACAAGCAGGGGGAGTGAGAGAGGGAGAAGCAGGCTTCCCACCGAGCAGGGAGCCCAATGTGGGACTCGATCCCGGGTCTTCAGGATCATGACCTGAGCCGAAGGCAGTCACTTAACCAACTGAGCCACTCAGGCGCCCCAGATTTATTTATTTATTTTAGAGAGAGAGGACAAGCAGAAGGGGCAGGGGGGAAGAGAGAATCTCAGGCAGGCTCGATCTCTTGACCCTGAGATCATGACTTGAGCTGAAACCAAGAGACGGATGCTTAACCAACTGTGCCACCCAAGCGCCCCTAGGCTTTTATTTCTGTCAGCCTCTGAAGACAATTTCACTGGATGATAGGTGAATGCCTTTTTACCAAGCTAATGCATTGCAACACTGAGGAAGAGAACAAGGTTATCCGCCTGACTGCCCTCATCTACCTTGTCTCCTAGCAGCTCTGTGGTCCATGGGGAGGATCACATTGGAGCATCTGCCAAAGTCATATTGGGAGACCCTCCCCTTTGCTCCCCTGGCACCATGGGCTTGCTGGGTATGCGTATATGTCTCCTAATTAGACTGGAACTTCCTGAGGACCATAATTATGAATTCCACCCACATGCTTAACATGCTGCCAGGCACATAGTAGCTTTCTACAAAATGATTTTCAAACCCATTAAAGATATTCATATATTTAAATGAGCTTGGAATGGGGTTGCTATGGAGACAGGTGCTAATGAAAGGGATTTGGGAGACTGGCGTGCCCAGCATTCCTGCATTTCTTCCTAAAAGTGCTTTCTGGGGGCGCCTGGGTGGCTCAGTTGGTTAAGCAACTGCCTTCGGCTCAGGTCATGATCCCGGAGACCCGGGATCGAGTCCCATATCGGGCTTCCTGCTCGGCGGGAAGCCTGCTTCTCCCTCTCTCACTCCCCCTGCTTGTGTTCCCTCTCTAGCTGTGTTTCTCTCTGTCAAATAAATAAATAAAATTTAAAAAAAAAATAAATAAAATAAAATAAAAGTGCTTTCTGCCCTGTCACTTTTCAATCCCTAGAGTCACTGCATGCAGAATGGGCACACTTGGGCAGGGAGGCTGAGGCGCTCCTCACCTGGGCTCCTGCTGGTCTACAGCTAGTGCCCAGCGCAGCACTTTCCTTGTACACACCCCGCCCCACCGAGCCTGTGCAATCGGAAGCTGGATGTGGTCATCAAGAGCAAGGCAGATGGAATGACACAGAAACAAGCAAGTCAACACATTCTGTCAGCTTCTCCTTTATGTTCATGGGGGAAAAAAATGAAGGGTTTTCAAGCATAAAAGAATTTCCCATTCCAATGACTCAAAAAAGAAAAATGCCTCACAAATAGCATCTTCCTTTGGACATCAAATTGCTCTGCTGACAGCGTTTTTAATCAAAAAGTCCAAAGAAGAAAGATGAGGGGAAATTTACAAAAGCACCCAGAGCAGAGAGATGAGGACATGCACTATGTAGGGGAAGCATCAGTGGAGACCCGGAATACGTCTGCTCTGGAAGTTCCCAGTCTGATCATCAGATCGTTCATCTGAGTCCGTGGATATGATGACCTGAGTAGCAACAGGGTTCCTTGGCCTGGGTGCTGTCACCAGGAGGACTCCAGCTGTGTACACTGATCCGTCTCCACTCCTCGCCCCCACCCCCACAGTACAGGGACAGATGACAGAAGACAGAAGGAGCCAGTGACCAAAAAGGGATCGCGGGCAACAACCCCCACCACCCAGATGCCTGTGATGCTATGGGGAGTCAGGCAAGCTCTGGAGAACCAAGTTCAATCACCATCTAGAAACTCAGTCTCCAACATCATTGTCTTCTATGTCTCTGCTTGTCATGAGAAAATTCTGGGGAGAAAGAAGGTTTTTATTTACTACAAAATTTTTGCATTTTAGGCTGCAGACCTCTGCTGCCAGGAAGGATAAGGGTAGGAAGTATAAGGGGAAGAAGGGGGTATTCTGTGACTTCTTGAACTGGTATGATTGCCCGACATATGAGCTCAATAGAAAAGGAACCTGTCTTGTATCTGCTTACTTTTTGCTCCCAAGGCTCTATGTAAGCTTTCCAAAAACTCTGACATGAAAGCCATGTCATCCTACTAGGGTGAATGCAACTGCTAACAATAGTAGATTTTAACACACAGTGATGGATAGGACATGACTTGATTGGGTTCACTCATCATAATGCAAATAAAGACAGTCTTCCTTCAAGTCCTGCTAAGCAAGCTCACCTCCTCTGGTTCCCTCATTATGTAACTATTATCCTGCCAAGATTCTCCATGAAGTTAGAAAAACCAACATCACAAGCAACAATTCTAAGAAGAAGGTGGTGCTTCCTATAAAATTATAGTGACCCTGGTCAGCAACCCATGGCTGACCAGAGCCCACTCACAAAAGAACAGGCAGTGAACAAAACATCAGAGACCAAAGGTGAGTAAAATACATAGTTACGGAAAGGGAAGGATAACTCCCAGAGAATCCAGTATGAACCACAACGGAGGAGAGCTTAGTTGTGTTGGGGTGTCAGAAAATGGGTCAGATAATTCTATGTGTGGCAATGAGGGGTGTGGGGGTAGGAAGGGCCCCAGAAAGAAGACAGTGCTCCAGTCAGAACCTGAAGTATGTGCTGAAGTAATAGGGAAAGTATTAGGGCCTTGATATCAGTTGGACTCTTGACAGAAAGCAGATGGCATTCTCAAAATGAAGTAATGCAGGAGATTTTATTGTGAAGGGACTATTTCCAAAGTCACATGCAAGAGGAACCATAGTAACCCAGGGCTGCTGATGCCGCACTATTACCAACCCTCAGCTGGAAACACCTCAGGAATTGGTGGTCATAATCCTTGGACATGTGGAAGAGCACAGGGACTCCTGGTCAAGGACACAGCCAGCCCGAGGCAACCTAGTAGGATTGGAGCCAAAATGCAGTCTGACCTCATTCTCCTCCTTTTAACTGCAGGAGAAGCCACCTTTGGCCAAAGGGCAAGGGGATCCACAGATGTAGTGCACGCTAGATGGAGAAGGGCAGAGTGTGCGGCGGGAGGGTCCAAAATCCATCCTGACATCAGAAGGTGGGGCTTATTCTGCACTTGAACTCTTTCGCTGATAACCTGCCTCTGGTCCAGGCCCTTCCCACCTCTGGAGAGTACTTTGCTCAGTTCAGAGGAATAAGGCCTAGGAGAGCTGCCATCAGCAGAAAAAGTGCTCACGAAATGAAAGTATATTGTAGATGCTAGAATATGCTCAGCCCGGGTTAGGCACAAAACTACTACTTAGTTTACATCTTAAGTAGTAGTTCCATAAAGAAGTGTTTTCTAACTTACCAATCAAAATTAATTATCCTTTTCATACCCTCTGATAGAACCGGGATCCTTTCCCTCAGAGCCCTTATCTTAGACTGAGAACCATGCTGTGTGCCATCATCCGAGTAGAATATATCACAACTTCACAGAACAGCATTCATATGGACTGTAAGATTAATGGTTCCCCCTCGAGTTGTGCAGTGCAAAACCTGCACAGCTGTACAAGTGGGTCCCTCTCACTCTCCAATATATATCCATTAATAAGATTATTTGACTAGTGTCTGTCTCCCTCATTAGTCTGTCAACAGTATGAGGACAGTGGCTCCCAGTACCCAGGAAACACGGCAAGCACTCAAGGTTTAATGAATATTTAATAAATCTTCTGAAACTACAATTTTATTTTAGAAGCTGAAATTCAGAGAGTATAAGTGGGTGGCTTCGTTAATACTTAATGGAAAGTTAATCAGTACTGGAGTTAGAATTTAAGTCAAAAACATGTGTCTTCCATTGTTCTATGTGTTCTTTAAAATACACAGGAGTGGCTCAGTTAAGTGTCTGACTCTTGGTTTTGGCTCAGCTCATGATCTCATGGCGGTCCCATGTGGGACCCCAAACTCAGCAGGGAGTCTGCTTGAAGCTTCTCTCCCTCTGGCTTCCCTCCACTCTCTCTCTCTCAAATAAATAAGTAATTTAAAAAAATAAAAAATAAAATACAGTGGAATGATATAATTTGAAATCTGATTGGAATTAAAATAGAGGTCAGTAAAGACGAGGCGAAGGGAGACCAATGGCCTTACTACCTTGAGCTAGTACCAGCTTAGCAGCAGCCCCTGGGTAGTCGGTAAGACCCTTGCCAGTCAGAGCAGCCCTTGCAGCTTCGCTGCCCTATGGAGAAAAAAAGAACAGACAGGTACTAAAAGGGTCATTCTGAGTCGCTGGAGATCAGTGATTTATAATCTGGTGACAGCCTCTTGCCTGCCTCCTTTCATCATTTTCCCACCATGACCTGCCAAGGACACGGCCAGCCTCTATCCCTCTGTCTGTCCGTGTTCCATTCCCCCCAGCGCGTCCCCACCGCCGGGCATGCAGCCTGCCACCCTTCTGGGCGAGGACTTCTGTGAGCACACGGGCACTGGGCTGCCTCTTCCTTTCTGCCTTTGCCCGCAGCAAGGAGGGAGTGAGTGGAAGGCCTCTCTTTTCCTTCTAATGACAGAACTCCCAGGAAGCCCGGCTAGAGTTAATGGCCTGCCGATACACCTATTACAGACCCCATGTTTCCCCATGTCACTGACTCTGGAGATTAAGATTTGTAGCCACTATAAAGTTGATATACACAATGTCAAAATCGTTTCATTTGTTTGGGGGTTTTTAATGATGAAGAATAAAGAAGCAATTGTACTCTGAGAATTTATGGCAATGTTTTATCAACCTCAACGGTAAACAGTTTGCTTTTCTAAGTGGCAAACTGCAGACATTCTGCTCACTAATATGCTCTTGGTCTGGTGGGCTTTTATATATATTGTGCATATTTATTTTAAGGTGGGGGAATAGAACAAATTTTATTTGAAAACATATTAGCTTGCCTGGCAGCTTTTATGGATTTAGACTAGGATTTCTCAAAGTGTCATTATTGAATTTGTTTAAGATAGTTCTTTATATCCTGTGGAAACCATTACTCAAATTACGAAATCTTAAAATCGCTCTCTATTACCCATTTGCTGTTACTAAAGGATTAACCATGTAAAATTCAAGTTTTAGGTAAAAAAAAAACAACAACCATGAATAGTATCAGTTTTATTTGGATCCACCTAAAAATGTCTCCAAAACGAGAAGTTGAAACCTGATATTTGAGCCATATAATTCTTTGTCACGAGGGCCTGTAGAACTGTAACTGTAGAACGCTTAACCACACGTATACATATTTATAGTTGTTGTTTTTAAATAAACAGAGACATTACCTCCTTCAGGAGCGTGAAGTTGCTGGAAAGACAATGAGCACCCAGATGTGAGGATGTCCTGGAATGCCCCCCCTCCCCTGTCTGCTTTTGTTATTGCTCCTGGAAATAAGCCTTGAGCCTTTAAGCAGTAAGTCTCCACACATGGAACTGTATAAGGACACAGATCTGGTTTGCGCCTATCAATTTCCATGCAGTTGCATTCTTAAGATTCCTGTTGCAAAATTCATTTAATCAGAAATTAAATGAGCCAATTTCACTTAATTCATTTAATAAAAATAATAAGAAAAACAGTTAAGTTTCTCTGATTTCCATGCATTCCTTTATTAAAGTCTTCTTTGTAAGTGTTTATTGGTACAGAATTCCTGCGATATTTGTCCCAAGTGCAGAAAGCAGACCACTTTCTGCCCACCCATGTCCAGACAGTGTCTATATATTTAGGATATTCTCATCGTGTACTTGGTCCATGCGGCTCTTGCAAGAAAGTCCTTGTTGAATGTCTGGACATCTTTTATTCTGATAAGAGTTTATAGGGATGAAGCCATTCTGGCCCCAATCTAATTACTGGTGGAAAGTAACAGTAGGAAAGTCAATGAACCAGACATGAGACTTCCATCCCAGTCTTGGTACTGGGAGTTTACCAGTCATCATTTCGGGTGAGTTAAAACCCTACATCAGCTTCAACAGCAGCTTTTGGCTTCTCTCAACAGTGACAACAGTAGCACACTCATCTCTCACTATGGATATTGTTAAGCCATCATGGAAATAAAATCAAGCATCTCAGGGATGTGTGAGAGGTTGACTACGTCATCATCATTGTTCTCTGGAAATCTCCAGCAGAGTTGATGTCAGCTGAAAAGTAGACCATGCTGGGTCTGGTTATGCATTCTTTTAGATGTTTGGTTTTGATGTGTCATAACGACTTTTGAATAAGCCCTCAAGAACCAGGTAGTACACTGACGGGCACAAATGGGCAGGGCAGGAGGGAGCATGAGATTGATTTGGAGACGCAATTAAGCATCACATCATGTGAGGCAATTGTAGGTGTGGTCAAGAAGCTGGATTCCATCTTCATAGCAATGGGGAGCCATTGGAGAGTTCTGGGTAGGGAGTGAGCTCCGCTCTGTTGTGTGTGTTAAGAGAACACTGGGTGTGTTCTGTGCAGAACACTGGGGCAACTGAAAGCCCACCTGGATTTGGAACATGATTGGGAGGTGAGTTGATAAGAATTTGCTAGTAAATCACACAGGAGAGGTATAAAGATAAAGGAAGAATAAAGAACAACGGGTAGGTGGTACTTAAGCAGAGAGATGGATGCAAATGACATTTATTGAGAGAGGAAGGAATCCCTTTTGGATGGAAAGCAGGAATCCTGCCTTGGCAATGTGAATTCTGAAATGCCTGGGAGACATCCAACAGGCCTAAGCCCCAGAGCAGTGACATCCTGCTGATCATTAAGAGTGACTGCAAAAAACAAAACATTTGTGCTTCACCTCTGGGATCTGGGTCAACTAAATAGAAATCAAATTCGCTGGAATTAATTACAGTTTATGAAATCTGCCAGAAGTATATTAATGAGGATGTTTTTTAAGCTTGGTGTGAGAAAGCCAATGGCAACTGATTCAGTTCAATAAAAAAATCTATTGGCTCTTGAAGTGGACAAAGTCCCACAGAAGACTATGCATTACTGAATCTGGGTGTTCAGATGATGGCTCAGAAATCTGTCCTCAGTTCAGCTTTTATTACACTAACCTCAACCATGGGCAGGATTTCCCAAGAAATGGTGGTGATTTCCCAGGGTCAATCTTCATCTTACCTCCTGCTAGCCTAGTGACCCAGAAGGAAAAAGGCACCTTTTGTCAGAGCAGCACAAAGGCATTTGCCTGAGCTCCAGACCACTCCCTGAGCCAAAGATGAGGTCAGGTCCTCACAAACCACATAAAGTGAGGGGGCCAAAGGGGAATAGCCACAAGAGGAGATTGCTGTTGGATCAAGTTATATAACACATGATGTATTCATTCAGGCTGTTGTAACAAAATGCTGTGAACTGGGAACTTCGGCAGCAGAGATTTGTTTTCTCATGGCTCTGGACACTGGAAATCCACAATTGGGGCACCAGCCAATGGTTGGGATCTGATCAGGTTTCTTTTCCTGGCCCAAAAGTTGCCTTTTCACTGTATCAGCTCTCTGGTGTCTCTTCTTAAAAAGGCACTAATTCCATCAAGAGTCCCCACTCTCATGACCTCACCTAATCCTAAATACCTCCCACAGGCCCCATCTTCAAAGACCATCACATTGGTGGGTAAGGCAGCAATAGATGAATTTGGGGGAGGGGGAACCACATTTCAGTCCACAGCGGATGGACATTAAAAAGCTTCCAGGAGGCACTTGAAGTTTTACCAGCAACAAAAGGAAAACAGAGTGCTTCACAGAACTTTACTAACACGACATAAAATTTGTGATCTCTTTCACAACATGTGTGACAGTAACAGGAGAGAATATTTCAGTTTCCTGCTTGAGAAAAGTGATAGTTGTTGCCGCACACGGAGGGTAACTCCAGCTGAATTAAATAATCACATAAAATAATGGCAGAGAAGCCACCAGGCACAGACTTTGTCAGATCTTTAAACGGACAGCTTTCTTAATTTTGAAGCAAGAAAAGAAAACGGAAGGAAAAATATTGGTCAATGTGTTTTAAGACTTTATAACTTTGGTACAATCAAGCAAAGATCCAAACAGCTGACTAGGAATACATCTGCACTGAGATTTTTTCCTTAAACCCACTCATTTACCTACCACTTCCTAAGTGCCTCCCAAATGGAAGCTGCCAAACAGAAATTGGGATGCCTCTTCCTCCCCCCCGCCCCCAGGTAAGATCACGCTTTGATTATTCTGATCTTTATAACAACCTACTCTTTGAAGATCTCTATGCCCCCAAATCTGGTAAGCTAGATGAAATGGACCAATTCTTTGAAAGACAGATTCTGCCAAAATTCCCAGATGAACTAGATGCTCTGAATAGGCCTGTGTCTATGAAGGAAATAGAAGGTTCCATTCCGGTGAGTGACATTGCTAAGGGAAAAGGCTAATGTCTGTGTCAGGCCAGGAGGCGTAAAGGAACTCTCTATACCTTTCCCTTGATTTTATTGTAAATCTAACACTGCTGTTAAAGAGTAAAGACAAGAAACATCTAATCTTAACGCAGGAAGAGAGTGAGATGTGTTAAGGGGTCTGGCTCACCTTTTGTTCCCTTTTAACTTCAGAGGAGTCCAGGTATTAATTATAATGCATTAGCCCCCTGCCAAAGGGTAGCTGTCTGCACCTGCAGAATAGTCTCGGGGTCCCGGAACTGGTGTGACAGCAGCTTACCCAGGAATGGTGCCAGATGCCAAAAGGACAGCCATGGACTTCAGCTAGACCCTGCCCCTACAACTGAGGTCACCCCCTTTTGGGAGCTGGATGTTCTGACTCCATTTGTTATTACATTCGAGGTTAAAACAAACACTGTGATGTGATTCAACTGTGTGCGTTATTCTTTCTTTTTTCAAGATTTATTTTTTAATTTATTCATTTGACAGAGAGAAACACAGCGAGAGAGGAAAACAAGCAGGCGAGAGTGAGAGAGGGGGTAACAGATTTCCTGTTGAGCAGGGAGCCTGATGCAGGTCTTGACCCCTGGACGCTGGGATCATGACCTGAGCCAAAGGCAGATGTTTAACAACTGAGCCACCCAAGGGCCCCTGTGTATGTTATTCTTACACTCTGTTTCAAACATTGGTAGAGAGGGCATCCCCCATCTTCTCTAGAAATCTATAGATTTCTTGTAAGTTCTCTTCTCTCACTGCAGTGCAAACTGTCAGATAATCTCATCTGCTTAACATGACAAAGAGAAAATCGTTGTTGGAAGGTGACGGGGGTCTCAACCCCAGGCCAGAGATCTTCTCTAGGAAATTTTCTCTTCCCCTAACACTTTTGAGTGTCTACTATATATCCCCAGACACTTCTCATTTTCTCTTGTAATCTTGCACAAGAGACAGACATGCAGCAGACGGTAGAATATAGTGTGATAAATTAAATAACAGCATATAGATGAATGACAGACAAGTCTAGGACTAATCAAGGTCTTGCTAGATGAGCAGCAGGTAAATGTGACCAGTGAAATGTTAGTATTAAATTCTATAAAGAGAAATCGCTCTGTCTAGACTGACTCATCTAGCTCATAACCAAATGTCTAGATCCTGATAGACTAACCAGAAAAATTTATGAATATATAATTCATTCCTGAAAAAGAACAAATGGTAGGCAAACACAGATAATGTTCTACTTCTAATTACAAGAGAAATGCAACTTTTAATTAATTAATTAATGATTTTATTTATTTGTTTGTTTGAGAGAATGAGAGTAGGGGGAGGACTAGAGGGAGAGGGACAAGCAGACTCTGCGCTGAGCCCAGAGTCTGACACGGGGCTCGATCTCGTGACCCTGAGAATATGACCTGAGCCAAAACCAAGAGCCAGTTGCTCAATAGACTGAGCTATCCAGGTGCCCTGAGAAATGCAAATTTGACAACGAAAAACACCTAAAAACATAAATGGGATACCCAATGTTAGTGAAATTATGTTATAATTCTCCATAAGCCCCTTTAAAAAGAATTTGATTAAATATGGAGAATCAGGTGAGAATTCATGTGTTGAGTCTAATGGGGATGGTGAATTTGTTTTCTAGAGCTGCCATTGCAAAATTCCACAGTCTTGATGGCTTAAAGAACAGACACTGGTTTTCTCACAGATCTAGAGGCTAAAGGTTAAAGATCCGGGTGTAGACAGGCTAACTCCTACCGAGGCTTCTCTCTTCAGCTTGCAGCTAGCCACTTCATGTGTGGTTGCCCATCTTGTCACTTCTCCTCATCTCATAAAGACACTACTCGTGTGGAATTAGAACCAACTCTAAGGGCCTCATTTAAACTGAATTATCTCTTTGAAGATCCTATCTCCAAATACTGTTATATTTTGCAGTACTGAGGCTTCAGACTTCAACATATGAATTTTGGGAGACCACCTTCTCGACCATAACAGATGAGAGCCTCCGTCCTCAAAATTACAGCTACTGAGAGTTTAACCAAAACATGGGCACTAATATGTCCAGGGGAAAACGATTTTTAGTAGTTTTTAAAAAAATAATTGAAATAATTGATAAATAAATCATGGTTGATTGACTTTATCGTTATTTTTCCGGTCATTAAGGTAATATAAAGACTATCTCAAAAATAGGTAAGGGAGAGCCCTTCTACAATTTGGCCAGAAGTTTCATAACCAAGGGTAATTATGGGAGATTCATTGAGCTGACACTAGAGGGAGTGCTAACCCAGAGTTGGGCATAAAGAGACTTCCAGAGCTCTGGTACAGGTGACCTACGACTCAAAAAAAATGAGAAAAAGAGAACATCTAGAGATGGCAATGGTAATTCCACAAGGGAATCGGGGAATAACTTAGTAATTACCAAAGAGATCTCTCTCCTGGGAAATAAATGCATCTTGCTACTCCTCTTCTTCACCTCTACCTCCTAGAGCCCTTCAGTGAAAGTTCCCACGACTTGCTCTCTATGTGTGATCTATGTAAACGCAGTCTATTTGTTTAGTGATTGCGTTGTTATTTTTTCCTCTGTCAAATAAATTTTTCTTGTATCGACCATCGTGCTGTGAAGGACAGAGTTCTCTGACTCATCAAATGGGTGCTGAGCCCGACTGCTAAGCTATATGAGTCTTTGTAAAAATAGCAACTGGAACTTCGTGAAGAGGAAGGATTAAGTTTGCACAGGACAAGTCCTGAAGAGGAAAGGGAAAGCTAAAGGCATCACAGGGAGGATAAGTGCAGTTTGCATTCGGGGGACTACAACGGAGAAACCTGAGTTTGGAACTTTGATCACTCTGAGAGCTAAGAAGAGCGCAAGTGGGGCGCCTGGGTGGTTCAGGAGGTTAAAGCCTCTGCCTTTGGCTCAAGTTATGATCTCAGGGCCCTGGGATCGAGGCCCGCATAGGGCTCTCTGCTCAGCAGGGAGCCTGCTTCCTCCTCTCTGTCTGCCTGCCTCTCTGCCTACTTGTGATCTCTCTCTCTCTCTCTGTCAAATAAATAAATAAATCTTAAAAGAAGAAGAAGAAGAAGAAGAAGAAGAAGAAGAAGAAGAAGAAGAAGAGCGCAAGTGTGGGAATTGTGCAAAAATCACACTTAAATTCCCGCTCCACCTTTGACTAATTGACAGAATTTGGCAAATCACTTCCTTCCTAGCCTTGATTTCTTTCTCTATAAAAACACTTCACAGAGCTATGAGAATCAGACATGGTGTGTGTTGGGCCTGCTGCAGCTGCCAGTAATTATTCAGTTCCTGGGCAGAAGCTCCATCTATGCCAAGAGGGTGAATTCAGCGGGGGAGGGGAGAGGTGGAGCCAAATAAGGGTAGCGGGTCCCAACTCTGCTTTCCTACCTGGGTTTACCAACGACAAAACTGATTATTCTGAGCCCTGGTTTGTAATTTCAGTGGATTAAGAATTTTTTTTTGAAAGATTTTATTTATTTGACAGAGAGAAACACAGCCAGAGAAGGAACACGAGCAGGGGGAAGTGAGAAAGGGAGAAACAGGCTTCCCGCCGAGCAGGGAGCCCGATGTGGGACTCGATCATGGGTCTCTGGGACCATGACCTGAGCCGAAGGCAGTTGCCCAACCAACTGAGTCACCCAGGCGCCCGGATTAAGAATTTCTTGAAGACAAAAGAGGTGCTATCAGTTAGGCCTTCTCAGAAATCAGCAACACTGAGTATTTATCGCAAGGTCTGACAGAAATTAATGTGAATTAACTATTTATTGACTGAATCAAGTCATAGGTGCATGAATTACAAATGGGGAAATATCTATCACAAAGCTATGGAAGTTTTTATAGAACCCCAAACCTCCCAGGGAATAATATTTTAGTTCTACCATATGTGTTCACAAAAATTGATAGTAACTGATAGAGGCCATTTTTCAGATTCTCACATAAACTTACTCATTTACAGATGATAGCCAAAAACATATTCTGGCTTACCTGTTTATCTGAGGTCTCCATTATCTTCAGATTAGAAGTCAGTTGGGGACAGGATCCAGTTGATGGGACAAAAATGTACAAGGTGGGGAGTGCTTCGGAGAAATTCACCTTGGCAGTGGAGGCAGAATGCTAATCACAGATAAAAAAGAGAGAGCTGTAGTGGAGGACCATTTAGAGGAGGAAGAAAAAAGCTCTATGCATCTCATTGCGTATTCTTGAAAATGAACACATTTGTATTTTGGCAAGGATACCGATATGACATTGTTTCTGAGTCAAGAATGGGTCAAATTATGTTCTCTATGAGGTAATGATAAGAAAATATTAGGAAAAAAATAGAAAATATTTTTATCATAGTTGAGATTTTAAAAAGTTCTAATGTTTAGCATGCTAAGTTTCTGCTTTCTGGAATGCTCCTTTATCTGTTATCACTCCCCTAAAAGAAAGAATCCTCAGAGCGACTGCTACTCTAACATTCATGGGCTGAGAGTTGGATATTTTGTTTAACTTTAATTGTCTTATGTATCACCAAATGGAAATTTCACTTTTCAAAGTTAGCCTCATCCAACAAAATTCATTTTAAAAGAACAACAACAACAAAAAGAACATGTCTTTACACTTATTGCTATTGTTTTAATTAAAGTTTTAATTTAGGTTGACACATTTGGCATATGGAATTTAGTTCTCTTTCCAGAAGCCCAGGGGTTCCCGAACTAATGAGAAAAATCAGATGGACAGAACCAGACAGCTGTGAGGAAGAAGGAGATTTTATATAAAATGCAATGTGAGAAGCATGGCATCAATACATAAGACACAGTGCTATGCCTACCTACTGTTGGCCTGTTCTCCAAACATTACATAGACCACTTTAAGGAAGTGTAACTCTAAATATTAAGAGATGTGACCAAAAAGCAAAGGTGATTCCATATGATCTAATAAGTTTGAGAAACACTGAGTTAAAGTGAATGAGGGCTTCTTTATTACCGGGCGTTTCAGTACAATCAATGAGTTGATAGGAATTGGAAAGCTCTTGGAGGGGCATAGAGCATATAGGCAACATCTCCCAAACTTATTAGGTCATGGAACATTTTTCCCAAGGAACGTATTTTGGGATCAGTGTTTGGCAAATGAGCCATCGGAAAACCAGGAAGTCGGACTGTGAAGGATACTAAGGCTGTGAAATCACAGGCTCTGCAGGTCGGAGGCTCACAGTCCAAGCTGATGCTAAAGACAAAGACCCAATGAATACAATGAGGAGAAGAAAACCACAACTTTTCTGAGATACGGACACAGTTCTGAGCGAGCTCTCAGCAATGTTTATTGAAAATAAATTTAAATGAACAGAGTTGATATTTTCTCAAGAAGAAAATTTTCTTTTTATCACTCTCTGCTAAGCATTTTACAAATATGATGTCCAATCTCACAGAAGCTCCACAAGGAGTGAACTATTTTTCTTCCGGTTCCTGAAACTGAGGGTTTCAGGTTCTTAGGGTTCCTGAAACTGAGGGTTGGCGTCTTCTGACAGTCTTAGGGGCCCACTCCTTGGAAAACATGGGATCTGATCCCAGATCTGCCTGATGCTAGAGCTGGAGGTCTAGCCACCCCCTCCTGCCAAAAAGATGGTATTTTTTTCTAAAATACACACACATAATTAAAAAATATTGGGGTATAGGAAAATACAGAAATATCGTCATAATATTGAATGATTCAGGCATGACCAAGAGAAGATTTCTTTACACTGAGGTTGAGTGTTTAACTGTAAGACAAAACAAAAAACAACCTTTAAGGTCTGTTTTCCAAGAAACTGTCAAAATGAGGGGAAAGAATGAAGTCCATAATATTGACACATTTATGGTCAACCTACAGGGAGAAGGAGAGGAGTAGAACACACACACCAATGAGAGCCTTGATACGTGTCCAGTCACCTTTCCAAACCTTGCTCAGTTTCTTCTAGTGTTTTTCCTTCTGTGGTATATTTGCTCTTCTTAAATACCAGCATCATATTTAAGTTTGGAATACATCCATATTTTTTCAGTTTATTCTCAAGTAGAATAATTTATGAGATAACCTCAGTGTAGATTTCAAGTATGTATTGTGTCCATTTGCCATTACAAGGTCGAATTTCAATCACTTTGTACATCAGGAGATTGAAAATCTAAATGTTCAGTGTTCCCAAACATTCAAGATCTATGCTTCGGTTTCTCTATAGCTGCTAGTCCCTGATTTAGTTGAATAGATTGAATGAAAGAAAGAAGGACAAATTAAGGATTTGGACAAGGAGAGATTAATAGTACTTCAGTCTTTATTGAATGGGAATTATAGATGTTCTTTCAAAGCGATTTTCAATATGTTTATAAATGCTAGAGGGGTATTATTTAAGATACGCCCTGGGAATGTAGAAACCTCTGATAATAATAATAATCAAGTGAGACCACAATTTTGAGCTTAGAGCTTAACACACATGCACTCATGCAAAAGCATATTTTGAATTTTCTACCACAGTCCAGAATGTTTTTGTGGTTTTCAAGTCTAATATCTAAAACCAAAGAAAATCCTGATATATTGCAAGATTTATTCTAAGACCAATCAATCTACAATCAATGGCTTTTTAGTTCAACCCTTCTAATATAAGCAGGGCGGGTTGCTGTTGAGAGACAGAGGAGATGAAAGGAAATGAATTTAGCTCGAAAATTTGCTAAGATAATAAACTCCCATATTTTCCAGAAACTGAACTCACAATTAACATTCTCTCCTTAATCCAGGGGAGAAAAATGCATTGCAGCTGCTTTATACACATCTGTATCTGTGTTCAGTGAAACGTGTTAGGTACTTTAAACGTGCTTATGCAATGTTGGCAAGCAGAGATTTTTTCCTTTTTTCTAAATGTAAATATTAATATAGAATTGGCACAAACTCTAGCTTAGGCAGTATAGAGCCTCACATTTTTCCATTGCAGTCTAAATCTCTTTCACATTCAACTCCGCTTGGAGAATGTTTACAATCCAGTTTCAGCCAGTGGGTGGCATCATGTGGCCAGCAGTTGGGCAGAGGAAAGGCGTTTAGAAAAATGTAAACATTTTTTTTTCCTGCCCAGTTAATTTTGCTGATAAGTAAATGCTCAAAACATTGCATAAGGCAGGCTCCAAGATTTATCTTCTACTTTACTTCTTCCTGGAAGCTGTCTCTTCCTTCTTCTGTTCTTTCCCTGAATTCTTATGTATCTTTTTTCCTGAGACTCATTTATTGCTTCCTGTCTTATTCTCAGTGTGTTATAGGAGTCTTGCCTGTGCCTTCCTGTCTCACTGGATGTTCAAAGGGTCATAACCGTGTTGTTGTTGTTTTTTAAGATTTATTTATTTTTGAGAGAGAGCAGGTGAGTGGGGGGAGAGTCAGAGGGAGAGAATCCCAAGAAGACTGCTTGAGCACAGGGCCGGATCCCTGGACCCTGAGATCGCGACTTGAGCTGAAACCAAGAGCTGGACGCTTAACCGAATGAGCCACTCAGGTGCTCCAACCACGTTCTTCTATTTTTTTAAGATTTTATTTATTTATTTAAGTCAGAGAAAGAGAGCATGGGAGTGAACGAGCTTGAGCAAGGGCGAGGGGCAGAAGCAGGCTCACAGGGAGCCTGAAAAGCTGAGGGCAGACACTTAACCCGCTAAGCCACCCAGGCGCCTCCCACCTCAACCATGTTCTAATAGGAATCCCCCACACCACTCAACATTTCTGGATACATGGGTGCCTTTGATGGCCACGCTTTGGTTGACTCCTTATTTCTGGTTCCCTACCAGGACAGACACCTCCCCACCCCCTGCAACCCCACTACACACGTATATACATGTCTGAGACAATCTAGACTCCAGAAGGTACTTTTCCTTTGTTCTTTGTAGAGGACCCAAATCAGATTTGGGGGCCATGAGTGATATGTCAGCTTTCTGTGTTGTGTAGGTCACAGGGTATGTTTCCAATGCTTACAGCGTGCGCACACGCACATACACCCCTACACACATCACTTGGCATCTGCTATTCTTAATGTCTAAGAGCATATGCATCATGCTTTGGTAACCAGAACCTGGTTTTCATTTCAAAGGAAAATCCCTGAAAAACACTAAACCAGGATTGTGGGGTTTTTGTCTCCTAAAAACCATCTATTTTTTGAAAATCTGAACTCCCACCTCCCCACTCATGCCTGTGATGCCCACCAATGGCAAGTGCATCAAAACCGTCTACACCTAGGCTGTGGGCATGGTTCCAGCCAGGAGCTGACACACCACACCTTCTCTGGGTATTAGTAATTAAAGTGAAACTTACCACTTGCTTAAAATAACCAACAGAAAGGGCCAAAAGTCTTTGAGTGACAGTGTTCCACTCTGTCATAATTCTGAAATCATAATTCTGACCCAAAGAAAGATCAGGAATTCAAGATTCAAAGGTCACTCACCATCAGAAACTTGGGCCTCTGAAATCCCCTTTCTTGACAGTATCTTGGGGATCAAATGTTGGTCCAGCAATGACTACCCAGCTAAGAAGAGGAAATGAGAAGGTGAACACAAATCATGAAGAGTCTAAAAGCCCACAAGTTAGAACCCTTCTCTCCTGGTGCACTCAGTACTCTGCCATAATATTTACATGATGCTTGTTACTTGCTGGGCATTGTTTTAAGTGGGTTATAGGCACTAACCCATTTAGACCTCAAATAAGTCTATGAGGATAGTGACAGTACAACTGAGGAACAGGAACTCAGAAAATGGAAGCCATTTGCCCAAAGTCACCAAGCTCAGATCCGGCAGAGGAGAGGGTGGGCCCAGGCTGTTAGGGTCCAGAGCCTGGCCCTCAAACACTGACTGTAAGTGAGGGAGAGAACTCCATGTGGAGGGGAGAAAGATGATCAGTAATGTCAGTAACGTCCACCGGGTTCCAACCCTATTGCAACAGACAACAGCTGGTAAAAGTGTATATTTTAAATAATTTTATTCATCAAGACAAAGATCCTTCCTAGGATATCCATGGAAATTAAAGAGGCCCTGCTGCATTGGGGAGCCCTTCACAGCTCTAAAGCTCCTGACCAGCCAGGTCACAGGGTCATAGAATTCCTGTTGCCCACCCACCCTTAGGGGCTTGTGTTGCCCTAGTCGGGATGTGCTCAACTAACCCTAGGCTCCTGCCCACTTGCCTTGATTCCATCCATGTGTGCCATCTCTGGTCAGCACCCCACATTGACAGTGCTGGGTTTCTTGTCTTTAAAAAAAAAAAAAAAAGATGTAATTTACTTATTTGAGAGAGAGAAAGAGAAAGAGCATGAGAGGGGAGAAGGAGGCTCCCTGCTGAGTCAGGAACCCGATGAAGGACTAGATCCCCAGACTCTGGGATCATGACCTGAGCCAACGGCAGTCGCCCAACCAGCTGAGCCACCCAGGTGCGGGGTTTCTTGTCTTGATACAGAACATCCAACTCCATCCAGCAGCCCACCTAAGAAAACACTCAGTCACCATTGAAACTTCTCTTATTATCTTTCTGCCCACACCCAAAATATCATTAATGATGCCAATTTAATCTCCCAACTAGCTCTTCAGTTCTTATCCTTCTCTCTATTCCCCCAGCCACTGCCCTTCTTCAGGTTCCATCATCTGTGTTAGTTATAATTCTCCAGAAAAATGGAACCTATAGAGCTGTTCATAGAGAGAGATTTATTTTAAAGAATTGACTCTTGCTATCATGGATGCAAGTTCAAAATCCATGGGTGGACCAGTAGGCTGGAGAACCAGAGAAGCACTAAAGTCCAGGTTCAAGGTCAAAGGCCATCTGCTAGCAGAATTCGTTCTGGCTCAGGGGAGGTCAGTCATTTGTTATTTAGAAAAGCCCCACTCCCATGAGAGAGGGCAATCTACTTAGTCAAAGTCTACCAATTTCAGTGCCAATCTCATCCAAAAATGTCCTCAGAGGAACATCCAGAATGAAGTTTGAACTCCTCTCTGGGTACCCTGGGCCAACCTAGTTGACACATGAAATTAACTCATACCATCTCAAATTACAGTCCCTTTCACGGTCCTCCTGCCTCAGTCCAGCCCCTCTGAGCCATCCTCCACAGGGCATCAGGTGATCTTCCTAAAATGCAAATCTCACCATGTGAAGTCCAAAGACCCCGGGGGGGCGGGGGGGGCGGGAATAAAAGTTTGTTACCATAGCCTATCAGACCTTTAAGTCAGTAAACAATATGATGACATTTTTACAGTTTGTGAAAATGTGTTCACGTCTATTTGCTCATTTAATCCTCCCAAGAAAATCACAGCACATAGCAAGCCCTGTAGCCTACGGTACTAACTCGCTATGATGTTCCCATGCTCCGACTGCACTGAGCTACTTGCTGTTCACCATGTTTACCCTGATCTTGCATATGCTGTTGTATTTTTATCTAGAATGACCTTTTCTATATTCTCTATCTTATTAAAAAAATCACTTTTTTTTCCCTTTTTCCACATTCCCTTTGTCTCTTGTTTGTATGGGCATCTAGCAGCACCCACCCTTATTTGTTCCCTGCAAGGTACTCTACAACCCTGTATTCAGGGGCCAGGAAACTACCTGCTGAGGACCAAATCCAGCCCACTGATTGTTGTTGTAAATCCTTCCTTTCCTACTGCCTCTGGCTGCTTTCCCAATGCACCACTAGAGTTGAGGAGTCACAGCAGAGGTATGGCCCTGAAAGCCCAAAATATTTAATATCTGGCCCTTTGTGATAGAAGTTTGATGATCTCTGCTTTGCTTCAGATATCAGGTCAACCACATGGCCCCAGGAGCTCCAGGACCTGTGCCTATGGGGTCCTAGCCCAACACTGCATCCCACCCATTGTTCCAAGAGAGCAGCCTGAAGAGCAGATTGTTCTGTTGGTTGGTGCTGTGTTTCTTTCATGAGGATTGGCTGCCAGAATGGTACTGACACAATGATGTGGGGTAACTTCATTCACATCAGACAGAAGATAAGTTCAGGGCTCTGGTTACTGATGTTCTACCCCTTGGCTTGAGTCAAGTGTCTAGCCTGGACACTGCCTCTTGGGCATCTGTGTTTCTACTATGGCCTCTGTAGTCTACAACACCCAAGACAAGTGGGATGGTAGCAAACAACACTTACCCTCTTTCCCAACCACTGCATTCCCTGACTCTCTACTCTGGTACTCAGGGGATATCCCACTCCCTCCACAAATTCCAGACCATGTGGCAAGCAATGGATGTTCCCATTTCTTTGAGGACGTTCCAGACCATTGTTCCACAGTGTCAACTGGCACTTTAGTCAATATCCTTTCTTGCCCCTGATCAATGTGGTAACCTTGTACTCTCCCAGATTAGCTGTGGTTGGTTTCCTTAGCAAAGTAGGTGAAAAGGGTCTTCTTTGAGTGAATGGAACTGCTCTTCCTTCTTGGCCCACAGTCCCCTCATCTATTGTTACTGATGACCATGTGTGGAAGGCAAAGGTATGGTCCACACTGAAAGAGATCACATTCTAGGACTGCAGTGATTATGGACTAAAGAATTCAAGAGAAGATATGATTAGAAGATGTGTCATCCTACATTCATGTTATAAGATTCTAAATGGAAAATTTTACATGACCAAATGTCAGATTATTGATTACATTTTCTGCATGGTCGGAGGAAGACTTGCATTGATGGTCATCATCAACAAAGCACAGTAACAAGCTTCGAGAGAGTCACCGAGAGTCAGTGTTTGGGAACAGCATAATGGGTGACGGGTGACACAGTGTCATGAGTAATGTTGGAAACACCCTTAAGGAAATGATCTTAGTATACTGCAGAGGGAACAAAAAAAAAGGAAACAGCAGAGATAAGAAGTTCTATTTGTTTCATCATAAACAAATTATAAAGAGCAATAGTGTTGGGAGTAACAACTATTGCTATTTTTTCCTTATAAGGAGAAGGAGCAAAGTTTTGCTGGAATGGTTTCTCCACAAAGAAGAACGTCAAGAGTTGGTTCTGGAGAATAGAACTAGATGGTGTCTGGAAACTGAAGAATCTTCACATGTCCTGATAGGATAATAACAAATATGAAAGCACCCTTTCTCTACCATCATTCTAAATTTTCACCAATAAATCATTGTATTTAATAAAAGCCTATGTTTAGTATACTTTATTCAAATTGTTTATATAGGCAGGGGTCTTGCAAAAATATTTGTGTGTGCTCATTCTGCAGTGATCCCTCTGACTGGAAGGATACTGTGCTCTGGTCAATCATGGGAAGATCACATGCCCCAAACCAGAGCCAGATGCCCAGGTATCCAAAGCATGGGAATTAGAGCCAGGGAGGGAATGATTTCCCAAAGGAAAATGAAGCTGCTATTCTCAGAACTGGGGAAACGGACACAGCACAGGCTAAAACCAACAGATGTTCACCTACCTTTCATATGGTAGGTCAGTATCATCACGATCCTGCATGAGATGTTTAAAGAGTGGAAGGGAGGGGTCACTTGTCCAAAGTCCATGCAATAAAGGGACAGAGCCAAGAGATGGGCCCACATTAAATCCCTAACTGGGATCATTTTCATTTGGGAATAACTGCTCAAATCCAGGACCTTAGATCTGGCAAAGACTTGACATAAGAAGACCTGGAGTAATTCTGGCTCCTTTATTTACTAGCTGTGTGATGCTGAACAACTTAGTTACATTCCCTGAATCTTGTTTTTTGAGCCCAAAATTTGGAATAGCAATAATATCCTTGTAGCATTGACATTAGCATTAAATGACAGGGCACAGAAAGGATGAGCCTAATGTGTTGTTAATAATTATACAGTACAGTATAATTGCTATTCTAGTAATTATAGCAGACATAAAAGACCTAGTATTTTATTTATTTTTTAGCACACTCTAAAATAGCACCTCTTTATATGCCAAGCACTGTCCCAAATGTATCACAAATATTAATTCAATTGATAAAGTAGTGATCCTCCTTTTTTAAGTAAGGAAGCTGAAGCCCAGAGAGTTTCAGTGACTCACCCAAGGTCACAGACAGTGAATGCAGTGCCAGGATTCAAACCCAGATAGTTTCCAGAGTCTGTGCCCAGTCTCTACCCTCTACTGTCTCTCGGGGAAAAAGGCAGTTATAATTATTACTCAATAAGTGGCAGCACTTTACTGCCATTATTATTATAGATGATAAGACTGAAATCTAGAGGCACCAAAATAGAAGTAAAGTTAAAAATAAATCCCGGGTCTAATGCTTCCCAGTCCACCGCCCTTTCCAATATGCTGCCCCATTTCCTACTCAGAGGAGAATTACATTAAGGAGAAGTAGTAGGATTATGTGCCTGCTGACAAATGAGATCTTTCCTGCAATTCATCAGGTGTTATTATCAGGGAGAAAAATAATTTCTTTTCCATGATAGATTCTAATTGTGGGTAAATCATAAGAGAAGATGAGTGAAAGGTTTTTTTTTTTTTCATATGTCATTTCTAGATGGAAGCAAGAAACATACCCAAATTCAATCTGCCACTTGTTCGAGGAGTCATTGTGCCAGTTTGGAAACAACAACAACAAAAAACAAGAACAACAACAAAAACCCAGCAGCATCAGGATTGTGTTCTCTAAAGCACATTAGTGACCCTGGCAGGTGCTAGCAGCTGCAGAGGGCTGAAGAATACCTAGTGGAGAAGACACGACCTTGGAAGTTAATATTGGCCTTAAGGATACTCAGGGATCACAGGTTTAAGGCACAACGGCATCCTTAGGGTTGAGCTAAAACAGAGTCACAGACCGCGGGCAAAGCCCAGAAGGCAGGGTCCTGGTTTCCACTTATCAGAGAATTTCCTTTCCACTTTATTGCAGAGAGACTCCTCCTCCCCCGGGGCTCATTTAGACCAAGGCATAAATCAAGTCTCTGTAAATTTTCTGTAAAGGGGCACATAGTAAATATTTTAAGCTTTATGAGACATGCAGCCACAGTCCCAATCGCTCAACTCTGCCATTGTAGCAAAAGCTCTGAAAGAAAATACGTCAAGAAATAGGAGCGGCTGTGTTTCAATAAAACTTTATAAAGCAGACAGAGGGCTGGATTTGGCCCGGGGGCTGCATGCCATGGGCTGACTCGGGACAGAAATCCTTCTTCCGTGAAAACTCTATCCATGGGCTCTCACACCTGCCTCAGCTTCCTCCCAGGGCATCAGGCTGAGCCCCCACTGAGTGCCAAGCCCAAGCTTCCTCCCCTTCCTTCCCAGCCACTGCCGTCTTCCGAGGGAACTCCATTCAAGCACATGAACTGCCCAACATCGTGGCATCCCTGTCTTGATCTACTTAGATCTAGGTGCCTTCTTTCAGGTACATCCAGGTCACTTTAGTGACCCACATCTATGCCAGGTGTTTGACCTCGGATTCTTAACTACCCCATCTCTGATCACAAATCCTCAGGCTCCCTATCCCTCTTACATCTCCCATATATGTCAGCAGAATCCCTCCGCGGGGCTGACCCACAGTCCCTCTGGAGCAGGTGATACTAAGCACTTAAAGTCGGGCTTGTGCAAATCAACAAGGGCTGCAGATGCAAATACATGCCAGATTTCCAAAACGTGGTATAAAAAAAGAACATCAAATCTCTGAAAAATAATTTTTACATAATTACATTTTGAAATTCTAATATCGGTGAGATGTGGGTTAAATACATTTTCAAATAAAAAAGTCACAAGACAAAATGAGTGAAGGAAATCTGATTTTTCTGTCCATAGCATTTGCCCTATTGCTGAAATTAGGAGTGATTTTTTTTCATTCACAGTCATTTCCCTAACTTTTGACAATAAGCATGCATCATACTGATAATAAATTTAAAGTGAATTAAAGAAAAATAACTGAAATCAGATACAATCCTCCATCGTGCCGGATCCTTCAGAATGCGGTAATGTTAAAATTAACCACGTTTGGACTCATCTCCAAGAAAGCACAACCTTTAAACTCTTCATGACAGTCTACAGAAACAATATTGCAATGTCCCATAATTTCACGTTATTTTGTAATTTCATATTATTCTTTAAAAATATTTTATATATTTATTTGACAGACAGAGATACAGCAAGAGAGGGAACACAGGCAGGGGGAGTGGGAGAGGTAGAAGCAGGCTTCCCGCTGAGCAGGGAGCCTGATGCAGGGCTCCATCCCAGGACCCTGAGATCATGACCTGAACCAGAGACAGACACTCCATGCCTGAGCCACGCAGGCATCCCATAATTTCATATTATTATGTTAAACATAATAACAGCACGGATGTATAAAAACACAGATTTCAAGATTTAAAAAGAAAGAACACTTGTTTTATTTTTTTTGAATTTTAAATTTTATTTTATTTTTTCAGTATTCCAAGATTCTTTGTTAATAAAAGAGTTAAGGAGAAGAGGAGCTTCAAGCCTTGGCAGTTGCCCCATTTTGCAGCCGGAGCTCAGTGGGCTCTAAGCCCTTCGCTCCCAGCCAGCACCCCCATTCTGTTCTCTCAGCCACAGGGAAGGGGTGGGAAGTTACAACCTGTGCCGTCAGGGCAGTTCCCAGCAGAAGTGTTGCTTCCCTGCAAGCCCATCAGGGAGGGATGAGGCCCCAGCGCTTTCTGAGGCTCACTTAGAAAGCCTAAAGTCAGCTCCAGCAAGGGAATCCTGAGACAGCACAATTTGGATTTGAATTGCTCTGGGTCCATATCCTTTTTTTTTTTTTGACTTTAAATTTATTTTATTTTTTCAGTGTTCCAAGATTCATTGCCCATGCCCCACTCCCAGTTCTTACAGCAAAAGGAACTTGGTGGCTGTGACTAAGTTAAGGAGGTTGAGGTGAGGAGGTTGTCCTGGGTCATCTGGATGGGCCTAACATGTGACCACAGTGTCCTTATACAAGGAGAGCAGAGAGAAATTTGTTCACAGGAACCAAAGGTCACGTGAGGACTGAAATAGGAGGCTACACACCCGGCTTGGAAGATGGACATAGAGGCTGTAGGCCAACTTCTCTAAGGAAGGTGGTTCTAGACACCGGAGAGAACAGAGACGTATTTTCCCTGGGAGTCTTCAGAGAGAGCACGGCCCTGAACATACCTTGACTTTGGCCCAGTGAAGCTGATTTCACTTCTGATTGCCATCACGCTAAGAGGATAAACTTGGAGTTGTTTCAAACTGCCAAGTTTGTGATAATCCGTTACAGCAACGATAGGACACGGACCCACCAGAGGACCCCTCTTCACAGGGGGGAAGACAGAGTCTTGGAACATGGTGGCCTTCCATGACGGTGGTCTCACGGGGCATGCTCACTTCCTGTCATAAGAAAGGTCATTAATGTTCAGGGTGTGGCACCTGGGCCACTCACGGAGTATTTACCAAACAGCAGGCTGTCACTCAGGGCTCTCTGGCTACCTTCTTCACTACCTTCTTCTAATCTGAGCCCGGGTGCAGATGTCTTCTGATGGCTAGCCAGCTGTGTGAGGGTGGCAACGTCCTCCAATGTCTGTGTTTGTGAGGCAGAGCCCGCCATTTGCAAAACTGGTTGACATCCCAAGCACACAGGAGAGGAACGGAGTTAAGATTAGAAGCATGGCCCAATGGGATAGGAGCATCGGAGACAGTTTCTCCCTGTTCCTTGGTTGGCATGGTGGAAACAGCTCATTACCTCCTGGCCTACTTATAGGGATGAACCTAATAGGGTAAAGGAAAGGAATGAGATGCATTCTGAGTGGCGGTGTGTATGCACAAGCAAAACACACCCCACAGATGTGTGTGATGGCCAAGGTAGGAGATGAGCCCTGAGCTCCCTGATGACAGTGTTTTGTCTCCTCTGTCATCCACGTGGCTTCACAGGAGGAGACATGCATCAAGTTAGAGCTGGGACAAGCTTCCCATGTCTGACTATCTGACCTTGGGATTCTTTCCACCTATCCCTACAGCACCTTTTTTTTTTTTTTTTTTTTTTTTTTTGGAAACAAGAAACAATATTGCCTTAATGACCTGCTTATCTGCACCTAATATACTATTTTGTTAATTCTAGCAGAGATGTCCATTTATCGTTTCCACTAGGCCAAGATTTAACTGTATTAAAGTGG
>PITA01016619.1:0-45999 GCA_004023965.1 Spilogale gracilis
ATTTATTAAATGAGGAACACGTTAGTGGAGAGGTCAAAAGCATTCCCACATAATTGATTCTTTTATGTATAGTGAATATTAACCTTTATGAAGGAGACTTTAAATTCTTAGGTAGCTATTTTTCTAAAACATAAATAAGCTTTTCTCCTGTTCCTACAGGTAATACGGTCTTGAGTTCCATAGTCCATGTATATTCATGGTATATATAACTGGTACTTAATTTTAAATGGTGAAGTATTATTGTTGATATTTAGGTAATCAGCTTAAATTGCTTTTTTATTTAGCAAACTGTTCATAGCTAGTGTTCAGTCTGTTTTTTGCCTTTGTGTAGTGTATTATATAAGTAACATGCTTTGTGAAATAGGTACCTAATATAGAAACAGTGGATAACTTAGAATGTTGGTTCTTATTTTTGAAGAGGGTTGTCAGTCATAAATGATATATAACAGATAATGTATTCCCGTTTTTTTCATTATTCATTCGTCAAATAAGTGAGTACTTGCTGTTTACCACCAGCCATGTTGTAGCTGCTTGGTATACCATCGTAAATGTGATGTGCCAAGTAATTTCTCTGCTGTCCCGAAGTTTCCATTCTAGTGAAATTGGACTGGTTGTTAAATAAGAATTTTATAGTTGTAAAACAGTGATTAAGTAAGCTGTAAGTGATGTATTATTATACTTAAAGATTTTAGAAAATGTTAGTTTATAGTTCTCTGTGTATATATATCAGGTGTATGGTTTTTATGGACACTTAAGATACTATTCTGGATGCTTTTCAAAGCATGTGTGTATATATTTCATTTCTGTAAATAGCTTTCTATTATGTGTTGTTACATTGTATTTTGTTGTTACATTGTATTTTGGAATATAATTTGCAAGGCAGTGGAGTTACATCATATACACACTTACCTTATGACAAAATCAACTATGAGATTGGCAAAAAATTAAAGGATTAATGACTAAGTAAGGAACCAAATACTTAAAAAGTTTTCTCAAAAGTGCTTTTTATACCCCATTTAACTGTGTATAGTATATATTTTTCTTTTACTTTTTATTATAAAATATATCCTAAAATTTGTCATTTTAAGTATTTTTAAGTGTATAATTCAGTGGCATTAAGTACATTCACAGTGTTGTATAACCATCACCACTTTCTTTTTCTAAAACCTTTTTTATCATCCCAACCAGAAACTCTGTATTCTCCTTCTCCCCAACCCTCGGTAACCTCTACTTTCCTTTCTATGTCAGTGAATTTGCCTCTTCTAGATAACTCATATCAGTGGAATCAAACGATACTTGCCTTTTTGCGACTGGCTCATTTCAGTTAGTACAGTGTTTTCAAGGTTCGTCTACATTGTAGTGTGTATTGGAACTCTACTCTTTTATGGCCAAATGTAGTGTATGTGTACAGTACATTTTCCGTTCTCCTGTTGATGGACACTTGGGTTCTTTCCATCTTCAGCTGTTGTGAATAATACTGCTGTGAGCATTGCTGTACAAGTATCTATTCAAGTCCCTGCTTTGAGTTTTTGGGGTATATATCCAGAAGTGGGTCATACGCTAATTCTATATTTAACTTTTTGAGGAACACCAGACTGTTTTCCACAATGGTTTTCAGTACTTTACATATTACAGTATATTTTTATACACATATTTTCAGGAGAGTCCTAAGCACAAAACCATGTATGCAGTACTTTATGAGTGATTTTTGAGCATGGTTTTGAGTATATAATTATTGTTTTGTGTACTTCAGTACTCTTTGGTGTTTCAGGAGCATTATGTTTATGTCAGAATTTATACTGTGTTGTGGTATTAGTTGCAGTTGATATAGAGAATAAGAACTTGGGTAATGTAGAGATTTTCTGTAGTATTGACTTTTTTGAAAAAATAACATCATTTTCACTTTTTGGAAATGGGCATTTCATGCAGAAAGATATGCAACTGCGATTTCAGTGATCATAATTTCTGTCTTATTGTGCTGGAAAGGGGATGCGTTCTGAAGTTGGTGGTCTTGCTTTTGATTTGTGTATTTTAACCCTTAGAGTTTGCCATGTAGCCTCAATTTCACCTTTTATAAAAGGGATAATGTGTTCTTACCAAGTCATTGTGAGGATTAGATAGTGAATGTGAAAATGAACTCTTTTTCAAAATTAATTACTGAATCAAAAACTAATCACTTCTGTCCTACACCTCCTCCAGGAAGTCATTGAATTTACTTTCCTTTTTCCTTTAAAAACATCTTTTCTTTCTGTGTCTTATACCTTTATAAATCTTACTATCTTAACTCATTTTTAAAAATTTTTATTTTAATGTACTATAAATATATTTATATAATTATACAATATATAATTTTAATATAAACACTAATATTTATGAAATAAAATTTTCTTCCTTAAATGAAAATTTGGGCTAAAATATTTGGAGAAGAGAGAGTTTATTTCAAAGCTTATTTTAGGGGCGCCCTGGGTGGCTCAGTCATTGAGCGTCTGCCTTCAGCTCAGGTCATGATCGCGCAGTCCTGGGATCTCCCGCTTAGCAGAAACCTGCTTCTCCCTCTCTCACTCCCCCTGCTTGTGTTCCCTCTCTAGCTGTTTCTCTGTCAAATAAATAAATAAATAAAATCATTAAAAAAAAAAAAAAGCTTAGTTTAGTGGTGTTACATAAAGGAAATTCCTCTATACTTGAATTTTCATTTACTTTTGCTTGCCGTAGCATTTTCAGCTGAGTAAATTGAGTCCTAAAGCTTTTGATTATCTTATCCAAGATCACATAGCTATTTAGTGGAGGGATGAGGCAGAAATCAGCTCTTTTACATTGTATTTCAGTGTTCGCCCCATTTTTTAGACTTCCTCCTACATTTTATCAGTTCTGTGATTCCTTTGGCAAGAAACTTGCATGGCGTCTCTCCATGGTACTAGAAGTGTACAGAATGCACTTGCACTTGTATTAACCATCTTAAGGGACTTTTTGCTGTTTTGTTCCCTTTCTTCCCTCTAAACTGGAAAATGAATACTCTTGCAGACCTTTCAAAAATTTTTTTTGGGATACCTGGGTGGCTCAGTCGGTTAAACATCTGCCTTTCGCTTAGGTCATGATCTCCAGGCCTGGAATCAGGCCCCATGTCTGGCTCCCTGCTCAGCGGGGAGTCTGCTTCTCCTTCTCCCTCTGTCCCCCCATCTCCACCCCCACCCTCCCCCCGTTTGTGCGCATGTGCGCTCTCGCTCTCTAATAAATAAATAAAATCTTAAAAAATTGCGGGTTTTTTTGTTTTTTTAAACAAGCAGTAAAAAAAACAAAACTTCAGTATGTCATCTTTATTTATGGTAATTTAGTTTTGGGAAAGCTTTTCAATTCATAAATCCCAGCTGTTTACCTTCCAGCATCCTGTAAATTGCCTCACTAAAACTCAAGTAAGCAATTGTTGTGTAAGTAACATCATATAATCAAAAGTATGTTAGAAGTGTAGAGAGTACCTCTCAATTAGTTTCCTGTTGGTGGAAACTATGTTTGAGTTTGTTTTTTCTGGAGGTATAGTTTGGGATCTTCAAGTTGGAGGAGCTATTAGAAATCAGCTCTACTTTTAATATATGAAGAAACTGTGATTTTATTTATTTATTTATTTATTATTATTATTATTTTAATTTTATTTATTTGACAGAGAAAAACACAGCTAGAGAGGGAACACAAGCAGGCGGAGTGAGAGAGGGAGAAGGAGGCTTCCCGCCAAGCAGGGAGCTTGATGTGGGACTCCGATCCTGGGTCTGTGGGATTATGACCTGAGCCAAAGGCAGTCGCTTAACCAACTGAGCCACCCAGGCGCCCCAGAAACTGATTTTATATATGAAGAAACTGATAGTAGCAAAATTGAATCTGCAAACCGGGATCTCTGAATTGTTTATAAATACATACACCATGTCTTTAAAAAAATATTTTGAAATAATTACAGAGTCATAGGAAAATATTACCTTTTTCTTCTAATTATTAAAAGTCAGATTTATGGGACTCCTGGGTGGCTCATTTGGTTAAGCTTCTGCCTTTGACTCTGGTGATGATCTCAGGGTGCTGGAATCGAGTCCAACATTGGGCTTCTTGTTCAAGGGGGAGCTTCCTTCTCCCTCTCCCTCCTGTTCCCACTGCTTCTTCTCTCTCTCTCTCTGACATAATAAGTAAATAAACTCTTAGAAAAATAAAAGATTTGGGTCCCTGGATGGCTCAGTGGATTAAAGCCTCTGCCTTCAGCTCAGGTCATGATCTCAGGGTACTGGAATAGAGGCCTGAGTTGGGCTCTCTGCTCAGCAGGGAGCCTGCTTCCTCTTCTCTCTCAGCCTGCCTTTCTGCCTACTTGCGATCTCTCTCGCTGTCAAATAAACAAATAAAATCTTTAAAATAAAATAAAAGATTTAACTTAATTTTTCAAAATAAAGTAATTCCTAAGGTTTGCCATTTTAAATACAAAAAGAATATTTTGTAACAAATCAGATTAATACAGATTTTTCTAAAATAAAATTTCTTACGTACCTCCATTTTGTTTTTTTGATAAGGTAATATTTTGGTGTATAATCTCTTATATACTTTATTTTCTTAGAGAAACAAATCAAATATATATATACATACAGGGTTTACATATTTATGTGGAAGTAATTCTCTTAGTCTCCAGCTTGATTTATTTTTAAAGATTTATTTATTTGTCAGAGAGAAAGTGAGAGCACAAGCAGGGGGAGTGGCAGGCAGAGGGAGAAGCTGGCCCCTCACTGAGCAGAGGCCTGATATGGGACTCAATCCAAGGATCCTGGGATCATGACATGACCTGAAGACAGACACTTAAACTGAGTGAGCCACCCAGGCATCCCCAGCTTGATTTATTTTTTAATTTTTAATATATTTTTAAGATTTTTATTTATTTATTTGAAAAAGAGAGTGGAAGCGATGGGGCGTGAGGGGAAGGAGCAGAAGGAGAGGGCCCAGCAAACTCAGCACTGAGTGGGGAGCCCATTCTGGACCTGGAGGTCACAACCTGTGAGCCAAAATCAAGAATCAGATGCTTAACTGACTTACCCATCTAGGTCGCTCTCCAGCTTGCTTAAAAAAACAAAAACAAAAACAAAAACCTCGACAACTATATAATAGATATTTTCTGATTCAAGCCATCCAGTTTATGGCTGTATCATTATTTAGTTAATAGTTTCCCAACTGATGGACAGTTACTTTGCAGTTTTCTACTCTAGGAACACTGCTGCCAAACACAGCAAAGTACTTGGTGCACAGGTGTGAGTATTTATGTGGGATAGACTCTAAGCTGGTATCAAGGCATGGTTAACAGCACAGATTCATGAGCTAAGACTTGCTGGAATGAATCCAGGCTGTACCACTTAAGAGCCAGGCAACTTAAGGCAAGGTACTTTTTGTGCTCTCATTTTCTCTGAAAGGAATTAGATCAGTGATAACTTTTACTTTCTGGGGAGACTAACTTCTTTGATAGGCTAATGGGGGAAAAAATGCTCTATCACTGTTTTACTGACCAAAGAGGTCGATCATCTTTTCGTATGTTGTAATTATTTGTAATTCTGTGAATTACTCATTGTCTTCTGTTCTCATTTTGACTTGCCTTTTTAAGATTACTTTGTGAGATTTGTTTATATACTAGACCCTAACTCTTTATTATATGCAGTGAATATATCCTTTACTCTGCTGCTTGTCTTTAATTTTGTGTTTTCTTCTTTCCACATTACTAAGTTGACCATATCTTTCTGTGTAGATTATCTTTAAAGTAGGTAGACGAGAATTTTATTATTGCTTATAAGCTGGTCTATCCTTACGATATTGATTTGTAAATGTCACTGCTGCTAAATATTAAAATCTCATAAATTCATGGTTCTGTTTCTAGAGAATGTAGGTTCTTTAATATTTTGTCTATTTTTTACCCATGTCAGATTTGTATATTATTTATTCCCCTAAAATGTGCTATGATTAAATATTTTACAAATTTTTGGTCAGCATGGTTGCTGATGGTTGAAATGCCATTTTTTTCCAGTAGTAAATAGTATACTTTGTTCCTTCTCATGCAGGTCTTTGAAGTTCTACAGTTTAGTTCTCAGTGCTGAACTTCCTTCTCCCTTAAGTTATTATAAACTTTTGCTGCTGTTTAATAAACGTGAAGATGTCTCGCAGTCCTGATGCGAAGGAAGACCCTGTGGAATGTCCTCTTTGCATGGAGCCCTTGGAGATAGATGATATCAACTTTTTTCCTTGCACCTGTGGCTATCAGATTTGCCGATTTTGTTGGCATCGAATTCGCACTGATGAAAATGGGCTTTGTCCTGCATGTAGAAAGGTAAATACTCTAGAGTAACTTTGTGTATGGGTTTTTTTGGTCCAATGCATCTGAGTAAGTAGATTGATTGATTGATTGATTGATTTGTAAGTAGATTTAAAAGAATCTACAAACCTCAGATGATTTCATGTGTAGCATTTTGAAAACAATAATGTAGAAAGATACTATAGGACCTTTGTAAAGTCATATAACCTCTCTGGTTGACCTTTAGCTTTCTTATCTGGAGAAATTCACAAGATCAATGGTGCTGGGTATTTAAGAGAATTAGGAGTGGAGAGGCAGTGGATTTAGATAGGATGGTGTGAAATTGGAAAAAACACATTCAGCTGGGAGGAAATTCACTTCAGTTTTCTAGTACAAAATAGAGAAAAAGTTTTGACATTTACCAAAAGAGGTCCTGGGTTAAAATGAAGGTATCAGAAGGTAATAGTTACTCATTTGTTGAGTCTTTATAACAACTCTAGGCTGTAATGCTATCCTCAATGTACATGAAACTAAGCTTTTCAAGTAATCCAAAGGCATCAGCTAGTGTGGGTCGTAAGCTTGTGATTGAAATATAATTCTAACTCTGAGTAGTTCATTGTTTTTTAATATTCCTGAGTCTTGTTTAAATAAGCAGGCCCAACAGTTACAGTATAGTGAGTGACTTAATGGAGTGAGGAGGATTGCTGCATTTCTGTTTTGAAGGACTTTGTGATCTGGGGTTAATGCAAATATCTTTTTTTTTTTTTTTTTTTTGGTCTTTACTTTTCAGTGTCTGTTGGTAAGGTTTAAACTTTTCTGTTTACCCATTTCAAAGAGCTCTGATGTTTTTACTACAGATTTTGAGAAAGCAGGAATGTGTTTTAGATACCTAGAATATTTGAATTTCATCTCTCAATATCCTCATCAGAGAGATTATATCTCAAAAGGCAGCGCATTATCCAGTTGTTGTTTTTTTAATCCAGTGGGGATGTAATATCTATTACAAGAATGAAAAAAGGTTAGCTGTACTTAAGTGTTGAGTTTATATACAGTATATATATATGTAGTATATGTAATATATAATAGATATTTATAATGTATATATATTATATCTTTTTGTTGTATAGTTAATGTATTTTAGGGATGTGAATGAAAAGTAAATGAAAACCTTAATATTAGCTTTGGTCAAAATTTGTAATAAATTTGTGTTAGTGGATTTTAAGCATTCAGTCATATTTTAAAAATTGGCCATTCCATAAGAAGACAATTATATTGAACTATTTTGTTGAAAGTGGTAATTTTTAGTATAGCTGAAGACTGTAAGGCTTGTGAAGTTATTTGACTTAATAAGTTACCTCTTTTTTTTCTTTTTGTATGCTCTGAAGAGGAATCTTAATAAAAAGGCTGCTTGTTAAACAGTCATTAGAGAAAAATCAATTATTTGGGAAAATGGCAAAAAAATTGACTTCACTTTTAGGGGATTACCTAGAATCACCTTAAATTCTTAGAAAGTAGAGAAAAAAGTATAAAAATTTTGAGGATAAAGCAAAATAATTTTAACAGAGCTGGTTATCAATAAAAGTGTGCTTTTCTGGGAAGACAAGAATTGGAAAGACAGTAGACCATTGGGACAAATTTTAGGAAAGAAGCATTAGCTCCCACATAGTCAGGATAAGGATGCTGAGAAAAGATATCAACAGTGCTGCTTTTAAGAGCCTAAGGAAAATTAAATGTGGTTGCTTGAGTGTTGCATTGGAGCAGGATATGGATCCAGCCTAACTTTTATGCCATGTAACAGAGACAGATGCTCTAGCATGTTCTCTAGCTGGAACACTGGTTATAAATTTGGATCAGAGCCTTAAGGTGGTTGGAGATACCCTGGAGGAACTAAGACCTACTATGCTCAGAAAATGAATTATTGATATATTCTACCAGTTTGTCCTCTTTGCAGTCACAAAAGGGCATCCTGCAGTAAACAAAAATAGCATTTTTAGACTGGTTGACAGAGTTCTTACGTGTAAAAACGTGTAAGAACCAAGAATTAACAGACATTTCAGGAATACCAACATCAGTACCAAAAACAGTAATGAAAAGAACCTAACACAAGTAAGCAAACAGAAAGAAACATTTAAAAGTGTCATTGATGCTTCTCAAACAAGTAAAAGGGAATGAAATTTCTGTAGAAGGAACATTTTTAAAAGAACAGATTAGAGATCTTACAGATAAAAAATCTTATGGGTGGGTGGAAGAACAGAATGAACAAAGTTCAAAAACAAAATAAGTTGGAAGATTTTGCTGAGTTTTTTTGTAGCATATAGTACAAAAGATTTTTAAAAAGCATGAAAGAGAAGTTAAGGAGCATAAAAGAGTGACTGGTTCTAATCTGCTAAGAGAAGCTACAGAAGCAGTGAAGTAAGAATGGATGGGAAAGAATAAAGAACCACTAGAAGAAAATTTCTTGTGAAAAGCAGTAGTCCTTAGAAGGGCTGCGTGAGTAGGAGACAAGATAGCCGAAAAATATCAACTTCTACTAATAGAATTGTAAAATTTTAGAATACCTAGAACAAAGACAAAGTTGTCAAACATATAGGAGAAAAATGCACAAACTACAAAGGAACAAGAAAACCTGATACTTGTGTTTTTGTTTTGTAATGGTAGAAAAGAGAAAATAATTGAAATTTATTTTTCCAAAATTTGGGGGGTAAATGAGGAATTCCCAATTTCATTCGCATGTAAAAGCATAATAAAATGTTTTCCAGACATACAAAGATTCGTAAGGTTTAATATCCACTATACAGGACAAGTAGAAGAGTTGGTGACTGTAAGGGAAGTAAAGAATGACCATTGACTAAGATGGGGAGGACCCCAGTAGGAACAAGTTTTTGAGAAGATCAGGATCTCAGTTTTAGATATGTTTAGTTTGAGATTCGTATTAGATAATCTAAATGGAGAAATTGGTTAGGTGTCTGTTCAAATTTGGTTTTGGTATGGAAATATAAATTTGAGAGTTAGCACATAGGATGTTTTTATAGGATGTTTTAGTTTATAAAGTAATACTGGATGAGATCACAAGAGAGGGTCAATAGAAAAGATGAGAGATTATCTAAGGATGAGCACTAAAACTCTCCAACATTTATAGAAAGAAAAAAAATCCATTATTAAAGAATTATGAGAACCCCTTTAGGGTTTCCAAGTTACAGTCTTTATCTGAGGTGGTTATTGTGAAGTGATACCAGGAAGAATTTTTTTTTTGTTTTCTTGTTGACTTAATATAACTACAACTGCTAGAACTTCTGCTTGGTCTCTGACTACTAGACCTTGCTCCTACTTGTCTCATGGCTGGAGTGGGTCATGGACAGCAGATGGTAGAGGCCGCACAGAATCCTGGTTGAGCCTTGCCAGAGTGTGTGCTGAGCATACTTAGCACACGTAGTTATGAAGCTGCCTGTCTTAGTCAAGGACCAACAAGTCTTTATGAGGCTGGTCTCCAGCCTCAGTGGTTGTGTTAACACAGAAAAGCCTTAAGTGTTGCCCAATGCCTTGAGAAGGTGAAGCTGCCATTGACACATAGCCCAGCCTTGCTGGGAGATGGCCTGCACAGGCCACTCTTAAATTGGCAGTTCAAGGTGTTTTACACTTGAAGGTACAGGTGGGGAGTTGGTTGAGGCAAGCCCTTGTTTGGGTGCGCAAATGAAACCTGCTTGCTTACATAAAGGGCCTCTCTGCTTTAGTAGTTTTGAGAAGTACTAGAGGTGGGCAGGTTTTAAAAACCAAGAGAGTTTAATGTTTCTCTTTGGTCCTAGTTGCTGAGCCTAAAGGATCAGAAAGACCTTTGTGTTTCCCTAAACTAAGGCAAAAGCTATCTGGCCATTCCTTAGGCTGTCTTTGTATGTTCTTTTAGTTCAGCATTTCTGAGAAAAATACCTGGTGGAAACAGCAGATGTGGGAACATGGGTGGTGTATTGATGGAGTATCATACGTGGAAGCCAGACTGGCCAAAGAGATGAAAACTTCAACAAAGTTACTGTTATTTTCATCTCAGAAGTCATAGAGAATATTGCATCCATGAAACAAGAACAGCATAGTCTAAAAAAAATTCAGTGAAGGACAATCCCTGTTACTAATAAAGTATAGCACACATAATAAGAAAAGAGTTGGGAGATGAATTTGAGAAAATTTCTTAAAAAGTGTAATGCAAAAAGACAAAGGAGATAGAATATTTGAGAGAAGAGATAACTATATTTGAGAATCAGTTCAGGAGGTCAAATACTAAATTAAATTAGTGTTCTAGAAATAGACCACAGTAATATAGAAGGAAAGTTATTTCAGAAGTATGATTGAAGAATATTCCCAAGACCAAAGGATATATTTCCAGATTAAAAAGGCCTATCAAGTGCCACGCATAGACTTTTTTATTTTTAAAACAGAAACCGAAAGAAGTTGTACAAGCTTCCAAAGAGGACAAAAGTAGGCTACACATGAAGATCAGGTATCAGAATAATTTCAGAATTCTCAAAAGCAAGACTTGAAGCTAGAAGATATTTCTGAAGGAAATTTATTTTCATCCTAGAACTCCATCATATCTGCCTGTTAATTAAGTGTTAAGGTACATGAAAAGACATTTTCAGATGTGAAAGATCTCAAAATTTTTTTACCTTCCATGCATTCTCTCTCAGAAATCTATTATAGAGTATGCCCCCACCATTAAGGAATGAAGAAAAGAAAAGAATACATGGGATAAAGGAAAGAGGAGCAGGGGAGTGGGATTCCTGAGGTGATGGGAAAGAGGACAACCAATACAGAATATGGCATTTAGAAAGTTGCAAGAGAGGGGTTTCTACAAAAAGATAAATTTGAGAGAATACTTGGTGTTTTGAATTGTGTTGTGAGGCCATTTCAGCATGTGGAGGAGATTTGATGGTTCAATTAGTAATAAACCTATAGGATATAATCAGACAGTTAACCCTAGGGGAAACTCAAAGCTGAACAAGAAAAGTAAAGTATCATATTATGCTACAATGGCTCAGATATGTTGTAGGGGTTTTTCTTTTTTTTTTTTTTTCTTTCCATACGGATATATTGTTATAGCATCATTTGTAGAAAAGACTATCTCTTTGCTGTCGAATGGTTTTGAACTCTTAAAAATCAGTTGCTCATAAATGTGTAAGTTCATTTCTAGAATCCATCCATGTCCATCTGCAGACAATTGTTTCCATCCTTATGCCAATACTATACTGTCTTGATTACTTTAAGTCTTCAAATTTGGTATGCTAAATCTTTCAACTTTGTTACTCTTTAGAATTTATTTTGGCCATCTAAGACTTCAGCATTTCCACATAAACTTTTTAATTAGTTTGTAATTTTGTACAAAAAACCTACTGGGCTTTTGACTGAACTTGAATAAACAGGTAGAATTGAGGGAAAATGACATCTTGAAAATGTTGGCTTATCTAGTTCATAAATAAGGTTTATCTTTCTAGTTTTCTAGGTTTTAAACATTTATAAAACCATGTTCTATAACTTACAGCATATGAAGTTAGTATAGCATGTTTTGTTATATCTGTTCTATTTAATGTTTTCTGAACTTCAGCATGTGATATTTAAAAAATTCTATTTACGGGGCACCTGAGTGGCTCAGTGATTAAGTCTCTGCCTTCGGCTCAGATCAATCCTGGGATTGAGCCCCACATCAGGCTGCCTGCTTGGCAGGAAACCTACTTCTCCCTCTCTCATTCCCACTGCTTGTGTTCCCTCTCTGGCTGTGTCTCTCTCTGTCAAATGAATAAAATCTTTTTTTAAAAAGTTCTATTTACCAGTTTATATATAGAATAATTGATTTTGTTAAGTAGATTCCTTAGGCTTTTCTACATAGATGATCAAGCCTTGTGTGAATAAAGACAGTTTTATTTCTTCTTTTCCAAACTTTATGTTTTTAAATTATTTTTCTTGCCTTATTGCGCTGGGTAAGCCCTCCAGTAGAGCACTGGACTAAAAGTGCTAAGAACAATTATCTTTGTTCCCACTACAAGTGGGTATTTCATAATTGAGTATTTCATAATTAAGCCTGTTACTAGCTGTGAGTTTTTTGTAGGTGGTTTTTTTATCAGGTTGTGGATGTTATCCTTGCTTATTGAGAGTTTTTATCACTAGTGGGTGTTGCATTTTTGTCAAATGCCTTTTCTGTTTCTTTTGGAATCATCATGTGTTTTCTCCTTCATTCTGTTGAAATGGTGATTTAGGTTAATTGATTTTTGAATCATCCTTCCTTTCCAAGGGATAAACCTCATTTGATTATGATATATTACCCTTTTTGTTTTCAATTTGCTAATGTTTTCAGAAATATATTTGAGGGGTTTTTTGTTTTGTTTTGTTTGGCAGCAAATCATGTATTCTTTTAAGCAGATAAGCATTATTGTTTTTAAATCTGTGTCCAGGAGTTCCAGTAGCTAAAGTCTGTGAGGAACATTTCTACTTGTTGTTGCTCATGTTTTTTTATTTCTTTATGTGCTTGGTTATATTTATGCTTGCTTCCTGATTGTTATCATGGAATTATTTGTAGGGTTGTCCAGGGCCCAAGGTATATTTGTCCTCCTCCAGAGAAACTTTGATTTGGCTTCTGCTGGATCCTATAAGTAGTGCCATTAGGGATGCCTCAAGCATAATGGTCGCTGGCAGGGCCAAGTATAAAGGTCTTAGGTCTATAGGATGCACATCCTCCATGAGGTTGGTTTCAGCAACTTCTTCAGGATGATGTTCTTCTATTCCCCATTTTTATTTTGTTCTGACCTCTCGGTATTTGTTCTTATCCTAAGACTGAAAGAGCCTTTTGGGGTCAGGCTGGGTCTCAGCTTAACGTGAGATTGAGTTCCCCAAATATTCTTCACCTTGGGCTGACCCAAGGCTTTGAATGCTGACCCTCCCTCCCCATTTGTTGTTACACAGACTTTACACTTCTCTGAATTTTGACTTTTATACAGAAATTGTCTTGGCACTTCCCCACTGCAGATCATTATTGTTTCTAAGATATTGGTTAAAAAACAAAAATTTATATAGTATTTTTCATTGTTTCTAGGAGGAGGAAAAGTTAAAGCCATGAATGCATTTATTGGAAAACAAAGAACAAAAAATAAATTAGTTATTTCTAGGTTAAGAAACCAAAAAAGAGTAGTAAACATTGTGACAGTGGAAGCAGGAATGAAGCAGAAAATGGTGAAATAGAAAAAAAGTAGTATTTCAATAAAAGTTAGAGCTGGTTTTTTGAAAGACAATAAAATAATCAAACTCTTGGCAAGTCTGATGAGAAAATAAAGAGAAAAGACAGATACATTAGAAATGAAAGTGGGACCATAACCATATGAAAGAAATTCACACATGAAAATTCTTTCACACACGAAATTAAGTGATTACATTAGAGACTATAGGCCATCATAATTAATTGGCAATTTATCATCAAATTCACACTATTAAAATATTTTACAATTAAAACTGGTTCTCACGAGGTATCATATTTTGTATTAGTTTATATATAACACAATATACTTAAAGAAAAATTCCTGCTTGTACATTTTCATTTGATGCTGTATTCCTGGAAAATTAAGTTTAGCATGCATGTTTCAGTCAAAAAGTAAACCAGTTGTATTTTTCATCTCCCATTTTTAGTCTTCCTCCCTTGCGTATCTCTTTGTATCAGCTTATTAATTTTCTGTCATTGGGTTTGTAGAGTAGGTATTTATGATGGTATGTGTGTGGTGGAGCAGCTGTCATGGAATGCATGCTTTTCTAACTTTTTCTGGAATCTTGAAAAGTTAAGGTTTTTTTTTAAAAGGAAAATTAACCATGCTAAATTAAATTCTGCATTCCAGAGAGTAGCTTGGCCTTCATTTGGCAAATATTTGTTGAATGCCTAAAATGTGCCATACTAGCTTTATATTTCATCCTGGAGAAAGACTTTAGGTCATGCAAAAGTCACATGAGTTACCAAGTCAGCTGTTTTATATGCCTCCTACTCACAAGTCAGTGGGAGTATGCCAAATAGGACCAATTAACTGGAAGGTTCAGATTTTTATTATTTTTATTCAGACTTTAAAAAATATATTTTATTTATTTATTTGACAGAAAAGAGGGAGAGCACAAGCCAGGGGAGCGGCAGGCAGAGGCACAGGGAGAGGGAGAAGCAGGCTCCCAGCCTGATGTGGGGCTCGATCTCAGGACCCTGGGACCATAACCCAAGCCCAGGGAAGACGCTTAACCAACTGAGCCACCCAGGTGCCCCTGTTCAAATTTTTAAATGTGGAAATCAAATGGTATGGGTGCTTGCATCATCCTCCAGCACCACTAAGAATTATGTCTGAATATTTAAGAACAGGATGTTTGGAGACCTTATGATATTACAAGTAGAAGCTGAGGCACATATAAAGAGAAGTTCCACTTTCTTAATTGCCTTCATCGTTAATCTGAATGTGTTCACAAATTTAAGGGGTTTTGTTTTTATGTTTTATTTACATATGAAAAGATTAAAGTACCTTTATGATAAAGCATAGCAAGATTTCAGACTTTCAAATACTATCTCCATTCTACCATGTTCCTTCTTTTTTTCTTGATGACATCCCTGTTAGTCCCTACTCCTATATTCTATAGGCACAATTTCCTATCTCTGGGATCTCTTCATATCCACCTAGATATGGTTGTATTTAATGTGTCCTCATCTTTTATTTATTATTAACTATATATTTATTGGGGGGGAGGGGCAAAGGGAGAGGGGGATTCTTAAGCAGGCTCCACACCCAGCATGGAGCCTAATGCAGGGCTCAGTTTCACAGTCCTGAGATCATGACCTGAGCTGAAATCAAGAGTCAGACATTTAGCCGACTGAGCCACCCAGGCTCCCCTATTTTTTATTAGTAGTAATAATAAGTGACTTATTGAACGCTTAAGTGTAGGACACATTGTTAATCATTTTTTTTTTTAAAGAATTTATTTATTTATTTGACAGAGAGAAACACAGTGAGAGAGGGAACACAAGCAGGGGGAGTGAGAGAGGGAGAAGCAGGCTTCCTGCCGAGCAGGGAGCCTGATGTGGGACTCGATCCTGGGTCCCCAGGATCATGACCTGAGCCAAAGGCAGTCGCTTAACCAACTGAGCCGCCCAGGCGCCCGACATTGTTAATCATTTTATAAATGTATGTCTTTTCTAACTCTTACAGAAACCCTCTTAGTAAAGTACGTGATTCCTTTTTTTACAGAAGAGATGACTGAGGCAAGCAACCTAAAACTTATGGCCACGGCCTCTCAGATAGTAAAGAGAAGTCAAGATTCAAAGCCAGTCAGTAGTTTCCACAGCTCTTATTCAGGCCGCCAGTAGCCTTGGCATTAGCAGTAGCAATAGGAATGGAAACAATATTGTAATGACAAGAAAGGGAAAAAATTACAAAAATGTAATCACTAGTATAATGGCTTTATGAGAGTTACTTTACTGTTAAACCAGCCTTTAAGATCATTTTCATCTTACTATTGAGGGTACTGAGTTTCATTAACTTAAGTCCACGTGGCTAGTAAGTGTTGGAAACTAAAGTCAAGCTCCTGAGCCAGAGTATCTATGGATTGTTGCTTATTTGCCCATTTATGTTCCTTTTAGATTGACACTGAATTAAAAAATAAGTACTTCATTAATCCTTTAGCACATAGTGGGTTTTCATGAAATATTTGTGGATTGTAATATGTAAACCTATGTTTAGATGAGATAACTTCTACTCTTTGCCTCTTACACAGCACCCTGGAAGCTTACTTTTCCTGTCAGCTCTGTTAGACACTATAGAGAATACCATGATTGTGTGTGTGTGTGTGTATATATATATATACACATATATATACATTTTTTTTTTTTTTTAAGATTTTGTTTATTTGACAGAGAGCTAGAGAGCACAAGTAGGCAGAGCAGCAGGCAGAAGGAGAGGAAGAAGCAGGCTTCCTGGCCAGCAGGGAGCCTGATGCGGGACTCAATCCCAGGACGCTGGGATCACGACCTGAGCTGAAGGCAGACATTTAACCGACTGAGCCACTCAGGCATCCCACAGTTGTATTTTTTTTTTATTATGGAACCTTGATGGTGTTTTAAGTTTTAATACTAAAAGTAGTCTGTGCTAATCTCTAAAAACATAAGTATTTTAAAAACTATTTTATCTTAAATTTATTAAATAAAAGTATTTTAAGCAATTAAAAGATTTAGAAAAAGGGAGATGAAACAAATAACCACATACCCATCATCCAGAATGATAATTGCTTATTCATATAGCTGATTTCTTTCCTTATTTAATTCAAGTTCTGTGTTTTGTGCTTAAAGCCATATCCAGAAGACCCAGCAGTTTATAAACCACTCTCCCAGGAAGAATTGCAAAGGATAAAGAATGAGAAAAAACAGAAACAGAATGAGAGAAAACAGAAAATATCAGAAAACCGCAAACATTTGGCTAGTGTACGTGTTGTACAAAAAAACCTCGTCTTTGTTGTAGGTCTGTCTCAGCGCCTAGCAGACCCAGAGGTAAGTCCTCTTACGTTTTCTTAATGTCAACTTGACATTTCTTCTTTTTTGTCTGTCCTATTTGGAAATAACAGCTGACCTTGCCTATTTGCAGGATTCCCCTGAAATTATTAAAACATAGGAGAGAATGTCAAGTGATTTTTAAATTATCTCTGAGGATCCAATGACCAGTTGTGAACTTAGGCAACTGTCTTAATCTTTTGTGGCCTCATTTTCAGTTGTAAAATGAGGCAGTTGAACTAGATCTCTGAAATCTCCTTTAATGCTAATGATCTATGAAAGTTGGATAATGGTTCTGTTTTGTTATTCAGGCTAACATGTGACATGACTGCTTTTTTTCTTTTTTCTGTAGCTATATAAGAATTACAATGGACACATAGTTAGTTATATGAACCCGCTGGAGATCTGTATTTTTTTTTAATCCTGTCCATATAGTGATTCTTGGTTATTGAACAGTTACAGACCTGCTGCTATACTGTACCATCATTCTTTATTCATTCATTTTAAGCCAGTTTGGGGGAAAGAATTTGATGAATTCTTTGTCATTTGTTTGGAGGCAGGGGAGGCCTTATCATTTCCTTTTTTTTCTCCTTTCACCGCCTGCATTGTAAAAGTAATGTTGAGCTCCTAACGTCCCCAGATGCCCTTGGATGTATATCTGCTAATTTTGAGTTTCTGATGTATTAGGAGGTGCTGACTAGATTGATGGGAGAGCAGGTAGAAGTCAAGTGACAGCCAGAGTGTTTGCTTCAACAGGAGAGAGTTGATTTGGAGGATCTACCAAAAGTATTCCTTGAGAAGGGTTTGGAGTAGCGCTTGTTGTCATGGTACCCATAAAAGGGAGGATTATAATGAATATGCTTAGGGAGGTAGGAATCTTCAGACTTGGCTAAGTGGGCAAGGTCCCAGAGGAAAGAAATTTAATGAGTCTAAAAATTGATTTTGTAAAAAATCACTGTAGAGAGAATAATACATATTTTTTAATCATGAGTTTATATGTAATTGAGGCTCAGGATCAGTAGACAAGAAAGTCAGGGAGACCTTACTAAAAGCCTTTATCATTGCCAGTAAACCCAGAGGAAACTCCAAAATTGCTTGGAATTAAGTCCGGGGATACCGGTGTTAGTGGGTGGCATGGATCCTTCAGGAAGCCAGGTTCTTTCCAAAGCCAAAGGAGGCTGATCTAAAGTTCTACAAGCAAAGACTTCAGTAAGAGTTGTTAAGGGTGAGAGCTCATTTTAAGCCTATGACTCAGACTCAGCAGCCAGTTCTTTCTTTTTGTTTTTAATTCCTCAGGCAGGCAGATCACACTTCCCCTGTGACTATTTTCCTGAATACCAGTACAGCTTTAGACACCAGTCTTTCTGTCTTCCCCTTTAAACTCCGCATTTTTTTCTAATCAGAGGGCACTTCTTGCCTTTGCAAGTTTTTTAGTTTATCTGTCTCTGTTTACTCCTGCTAATCTTGATTAGAACCTACTTTGGCATTTCTGAAACTGCTATTCCAGTAAACTAATGGAACTTTTCTTTTGATTTCACAACTTTTGGATATGCATGTACTTGATTTTTTTAATACATCCTGCCCGGATACTGTCACCTCTAGTACTGAAGGCATATGGGAGCAGTACCTGAAAGCTGGCTAAAATTGAGCCATAGTCCCAGTCTGGTGTTTGGATTATAACTTTCCTGCCTCCTCTTTAGATTATATGATTTGTTCAAACTTACTTAGAGGTTTCTTACTTCTACTTCAAGTGACATAACTCCAGTAACATTATTCTGAAGAACTATTACACAGAAAAAAATTTAGGTGGTGACTAGTGAGAGAAGGTACTTTGTCATGAATCTAAATGTGCCCTTAAAAAGCACTCTACTTGTTTTATACAAGTAAGGCAAGGCAATTTTTTATTTTTATTTTTTATTTTTAAAGATTTTATTTTATTTATTTGACAGAGAGAAATACAGCTAGAGAGGGAACATAAGCTGGGGGAGTTGAGAGAGGGAGAAGCAGGCTTCCCGCGGAGCAGGGAGCCTGATGTGGGGCTCGATCCCTGGTCTCCAGGATCATGACCTGAGCCGAAGGCAGTCACTCAACCAACTGAGCCACCCAGGTGCCCCGGCAATTTTTTTAAACATTGATTTCTTTCATTTATTTCTCTTAAAAGTCTAGGAAGACCAAAGATTAATTTTTTTAAAGATTTTATTTATTTGACAGAGAGAGAGTTCACAAGTAGGCAGAGAGGCAGGCAGAGAGAGAAGGGGTAGCAGGCTCCCCACTGAGCAGAGAGCCCGATGTGGGGCTCGATCCCAAGACCCTGAGATCATGACCTGAGCCAAAGGCAGAGGCTTAACCCACTGAGCCACCCAGGCACTCCCTAAAGATTAATGTTTTATTTATTCAGTCTTACTACTTCTCTATAATAATATAACAAAGTCTCTTAATTTATTGTATAATCTTTTCAGTTTGGAAAAGTTAAAGTTGGCTTTATTAGAAAACTTGGTTTCAAGTTGTTAGTGAAACTTTCAGGTCAAAGAAGATCCCTATTTACGTATTTTTGGATGATGAACAATTTGATATTTGACTGAATTCTGATTAGCACAACAGGAGAGTTCAAGAAAAATTCAAGCTTATTTTGAAAACTTTTGTGCATCAGAAAACTTAATACCAAGATTGATGGTCAGATGTATTCATTTATTGAACAGTAAAAAAACTATTTTACTTATTTATTTTTTTAACATTTATTTGAGTGAGAGAGTACAAGCACGAGTGAGGGAGGAGTAAAGGGAGAGGAAGTAGCCGTGGGGCTTGACCCCAGGATCATGACCTGAGCTGAAGGCAGATGCTTAACTGACTGAGCCACCTGGGTGCCCCCCAAAAAAACTATTTTAGAAAATATGGTAGGTAGGTAGAGGCTGTGATTAGAGGTAATCATCTTCCAAATCCTAAAATTTCAGATTTGCTGGAACCAAATTCATTCATTTTATAAATTAACTCTTGAATACTTAAACCATGTTTTGGGTACTTTGATGTTGGAGGTAAAATAATTTAGCAAGCCAGACATAGTCTCTACCTTTAACTGACTTACAAACTGTTGGTAAGACAGGATTTAAGTACTTTTTTTTAAAAAAGATTTTATTTATTTGAGAGACAGAGATAGCAACAGAGATTGCAACAGAGAGCACAAGTGGGAAGGAGAGGGAGAAAGCATGCTCTCTGCTGTGTAGGGAGCCCAATGTGGGACTCAATCCCAGGACCCTGGGATGGAGACAAGAGCCGAAGGCAGACGCTTAACCAACTGAGCCACCTAGGTGTCCTGAATTTAAGTATTTGTAAGTGTGCTGGGCATTTATAATTAGGGAAGTACAGAGTTTTGGGGGGAACTTGGCTAGTGTAGAAATCCACAAAAAGCCTCCCAGAGGAAAAGATAATTAAGAATTACTAGAGATTGGCTAGGCGGCAAATAAGGACAGGAGTGTCCCAGGTATGTGGTGGTCCGAGAGAGAAGCTTGTTTGAGGAAACTAAAAGATTTTTATAAAGGCAGAACCATGTCATTTTACAAATGAGAAATTGAGGTATAGGGAAATTAAGTGACTTTGTTGTGACCTGGGATCACACAGCTATTTCATAGTAGAGCCAGGACTCAGAACCAGCCCCTTTCCCAACCCACCAGTGTTTTCAAGGTCCTATTCCAGTGTATTTTACACTGAGGTTCCCCTAATTTATCCATTCATTCTTCTCTCTGCTTACCAAATTTTTTATTTTCTCTGAAATATCCACGAACACTTGACTATGTTCCCAAAGAATATATAAGAAGACATTTTAAACATTAGGCATGCCATTGGGCATTTATAATTGTCATGTGGCCTTTGTATTCTATATTAGTATTAAAGCTGGCTCACTGTGAAGCAAATATATGATATTGAATATATGGATAATGTGCTGATATGCGGGGTTCTTTACCTATACCCCATACTTCTTAATCACTAGAATACTGTTTTTCTCGTTGTATGTTTAGGTAGAATCTGGAGTATTTAACTTAATATAGAAAGTTTAAATTATTTGAATTTCCCTTGCCTGGGTAAGCTATTTCTTATCAACCATAGGCCATTTGCTAATACTTTGAGGCCCACCAATGTTCTTTATCCATGTAATTCTCTTTATTCAGTGCTAAAACCCTTACTTTTCGGTTAGCATTTATTGAGTACCTACAGTGTGCTGGGCAGTATGTAAGACACTGAGTATACACCAGTACAAAGGTAGTCCTTGCTTATTTTCAAACTAACCGTGTAATATAACATGAGAAGCACTCTCTGCTATGGAGGCACAAGAGAGCACACCCAGTCTTGTTGGGGAGGTATGTACTCTTCCACTATCTCTGGGGCAAAGTGCTTCTGGTACAGGAATTGTACAAATTCTTCAGGATGAGAACAATCTCAGTCTGCAGGTGATTTGTTTGGCGGCAAGATTAGAGTGCAGTGGTGAGAGATGAGACTGGTGAGGTAAGTAGTAACATACTATGAAGTGCTTTCTAACCATGCGGAGGAGTTTATACTTTATTCTAAAGGCAGTGGGAACCTGTTGAACGTTCTTAAAAACAGTGACATGGCTAGATTTGTGCCTTGAAAATAATCATTCTGGCTGCAGTATGACATGTCAGTATAATTATATACAAGTCTTATGTTGTATTGAAGGTGTTATGCCCAATACTGGCCAGAAACTATTTCCATAAGTGAGTGGTTTTCAACCTTATCACAGCCAGTACCTGTTTTTAAAAATAGTTTATAACACTCTTTGACTTTCATGAAGTGATTTCATGAAATAAAGAAATAAAAGGAATAAAAAGGAAATAATTTATAAAAAGATTGTTTCTACATGTAAAATTCAGGTACACTTGCTACTCAAGGTGTGGTTTCTGAGCTGGTGGATTAGTATCCCCTGGGGGCTTATTATGTAAACTCAGGCCCTGCCTCGGAGCTCTAGATCTGAATATGCAATTTAACTAGATCCTCAAGTGATTTGTATTCATATTCATGTTTGGGAAATACTGCTTTTAAATATACAGTAAAATAGTAAAATGCATCTGTGTGTAGAATTACTCTTGAGTGGGACACCTACAGAGGCAGATTGTTATAGGTATATGTATTGGCAATCCAGGTACTATGAAGAGCCAATGATAGAATTTTTCTGAAATAACTTGGTATAATTCTGAGCAAAGCACTTGTAGTCTTCTCTTAATTACATATTATTTGCTTTCCTATAAATTCAACAGATATCAAAACTGTAGGGAACTACTTTTGAGTTTACATATAATGTGGAATTTGTTTCTAGGTTCACATAATTATAAATAGGCTTCTCAGCTACATGAATATCTTGTAGGACATTCAAAAGTTGTGCAGGACAATTCTTTATTGTTCAGGGCAAGTCAGAGCATTGTAAGCCATTCCTGGCTCCCATCCACTGAACATAAGTATCGCCTCCCCGTCACTTTGACAAACTCCCCCAATAAAAGCTCCCACAGATTTTTCTAAATGCTTCCTTGAATGCTGCTTTCATTGAGAGCTACTACCATAAACTCAGATGTGATTTGAGATGCTGATGTAGTATAGCATGTGACCAGCCTGAACTCTTTGAAGCAGGTATTTTGGCTCTGAAGCCCTGTGCTGAGTTGGTGTGCATTCAGTTGGAATACTGAGTGCGTTCTAAACTCCACCAGCCAGGAAGCTTTTTTTTTTTTTTTAAAGATTTTATTTATTTGACAGAGAGAAACACAGCCAAAGAGGGAACACAAGCAGGGGGAGTGAGAGAGAGAGAGAAGCGAGCAGGAAGCCCCATGTGGGACTCGATCCGGGTCGCTTAACCAACTGAGCCACCCAGGCGCCCCCAGGAAGCTTTTGAAAATAAATTCTTCCCTACTCATCAACCCTGCGACTTTGCTGTGTTCAACCTGGGGGTCATTGCTTTTGCCACTTAATAGCCTCATTTGTCTTGGGGGATTTGGTGGAACAAAGATTAAAAACCAATACAGTCACTTCATCTTATAATATATTAAAATTGGCTATAGAAAACATAACAGCTTTATACTTATAAAAACCTAAAGTAAAACGTGACAAAAATAATTATGTTAATTAATTTGAAAACTGTTAAGAATTAATGATACCTCAGCCAGACTGTTCAGAGCTTTCATTCTGTCAAATGCAGATCATCTTAGCTAAGTTGTAAGAATGTGAGAATGTTATTAAATTAAAGTGTTTGAAAAGAATACTTGGCACACACATGGACAGGTATACACAGAAAGCTTTCCTTGAAAGAGAGCTTGCTATTTGGGAAGGTTGTGGGAACAGTAGGTCTATAGGTAAAATCTAGGAAAAGTACAAAATTTAATTTTGAAGTAGTTGCAAATTACAGGAGAGGTTTTTGTATCAAGTTACATGTCAGTCAAATTAGCCAAGGTTAAGTAAGTCTGTTAGAGAAGTTAAGTGAATGCAGGTAGTGATCACAAAGTAAAGGAAGTGACACAGGTACTAGGGGGAATAACCACCAAGGAGTAACCAGGTAATAGAGAAAGAAATGTATAAATTTGTTTTCTTAATTTTTTTCCATCCATCACCACATATATGTTATTTACCAGGATAAGGGAGGCAAAAAACAGGAGATAATAAAGAAGTGGTAAAATTAACACAAAGAAACTAAGTGTACACACACACACACACAGTGATAAATCATGAAGGTAAGATTGAGGAACATTGTTACCATATTTGCAATTTGTAGCTTTAATGTATATCAAATGTTATGTACAATAGGTTTATGACTGAAGACTCTACTATGATCTTGAATTTCTACCTCTGTTTAATACATAATTATTTTGTTTATTGTTTTGAGAATTGCTTTTTTATAAGGATTATCTATTAATGAAAATATGGTTAAGATATTTGATTATTTTGGTGTATCTTCACACTGTGAAGATCTCATGGATTATTGATGTAGATATGAGAACATGGTGGATAATACCAAACTTAGTGAGTCTTGGTTTCCATATAGTGGGTCAATAAAAAACAGCTTTTAGACTCTGTTGATGATTTCCAATAGGTTACCCATACATATTGTAAATAGGAAGTAGTCACATTTATTAGAAAACTTTAAAAGTTATTTTCCTTTCACTGAAGAGGGATGGTGTATGTCCCCATTATAAGGATAATGTTGATGAAAATGGGGACACATTATACCTTATTTCTTCTTCTTTTATAGGTTTTAAAACGACCAGAGTATTTTGGGAAGTTTGGTAAAATACATAAAGTTGTCATCAATAATAGCACATCATATGCAGGCTCACAGGTAACTAATTATAGGGATTTTTGCCTTTCCTCCCTGTGGTCTAGGCTTGACCTGAGCTGTTCAGAAGGAAAATCTGCTTTCTGGGATTAGAAAACCTGAGGGTCAAGGATTTAAGCAGTGTAGTGACCTCTACTGGTGGGGTGGGGGAATTTCTGGTGCTTATTTGACTTCAGGACTGAACAGTTAATTGATTGTAGTAAGAAATGGTAAAACAAAGATTAAGTGATAGTTTGAGGGGGAGGGTAGTTGAGTCTATTATCGAGCAATGTAATAATCAGATGATGATTTCTAATTTTTTAGATATTAAAAACTTAATAGATCATCTTTGTTATGCTGGTATTACAGATAGAATACTCTTGCAAATTACATTTATCTTTGGGAGAACATAATTTGACACAGTGTCTTATTTTATTTTTTTGAATCTAACTTTCAAAGATTTTTGTAACCTTGACGAGCCTGTCAAATGACTTCAGAAAAACAAATACCAAGTCAGAGATACTTTATACCTCTTGTGTTTTAGTCTACTTAAAATCAGATAAGTGTTTTAGGATGAGCTTAGTATGTGGTTTAATCAAAGTTACTACTATTTCTGATTTTGTCATTATTATTAATGATAATGGTAGTAAAGACCTTTAGAATTCCCTAGGCAGGGTGCAAAGGAATTGTTTTTTTTCTTGAATTTGAAACTAGTAACAGTGTGTTTTCACTTTAGGGTCCAAGTGCCAGTGCTTATGTAACCTATATCCGGTCAGAAGATGCTCTCAGAGCCATACAGTGTGTCAACAATGTGGTAGTAGATGGCAGAACACTTAAGGTAATACAGACCTCTTGATTTCTTTTAAGGGGGAAGAGATAAAATGTAGTAAATAGGGGAGAGCCTTAGCATTTACTCATTACATTTGGAGGGAGTCTATTTGAAGATTGCTTCTTAAACATCCATACTAACTTATGACAGCTAATTTGTTTACTGCCAGCTTATGTAGGGTCTTGTTTTACCAGGTAGGAATAAACACATTAATTATTAGGTGATAATCTTCAAAAATACGTATTTACATGTGATCTTATTTTGTGAAAATAGGATCTGTTATTCTTATCAGAAATAGATAATGGTTCTAATTTGTTGTCCTTAAAGATTTGGCCATTGATCAGTTAAGGTCTGAGTAAAAGGTTGCACTAAGCCATGCTTTATAGAAATGGAAAAAGGATGGCATTACTAGAAAGAAGAATTTGCTTAGGTGCCTAACTTCCATAACATGGAATAAATTTTGTATATCTTCTCCTCTAGGGAAGATGATTTGGGTACTCAAGTTCTGGAAAACCTGAGGTGCTTTCTTTAGTTCTTCCAAAGGAGCATCATGTTTAGTAGATGCTGCTAGTAATAGTTTAGTTCTCCAGTATTCAGAGCTATACTTCTTGTTTTGTCATGTCTGTGCCTCATTTGAGGTGAAGTGAAAATACCAATTCACATTTTGAGTCCTTCCCCCCACCCCTTTCTGCAGGCATCTCTAGGTACAACAAAATACTGCAGTTACTTCTTAAAGAATATGCAGTGTCCAAAGCCTGACTGCATGTATCTACATGAATTGGGGGATGAGGCGGCCAGCTTCACAAAAGAGGAAATGCAGGTAGTAAATTAATGTGAATTATGAACTTTGCAGTAAAGGAAGTATTGTTCTTTATAAATTAAGATTGAAAAAGCAAAAACTAGGGATTTTTAAAAAATTATTATTAAAGTAGCGCTTTCCAAACAGTGTCCATGGAATGTCAGTTCTACAGAATATTGTTATATTAAAAATGGGTCTGTAGTCCATTATGTTTGAAAATGCTAGATTAATGAAGATAAATAGTTTTCTTTCCTGCAGGACTTCTTTAATATGCTAATACATATCCAAGAAGGGAATGTACAATCAGAATTTAATTGACCAAGGAAAGCATTTTGGTAAATGCTACTTTAGGGGGAATATCAACAAATTGGAAGCTAAGTGGGTTATTGTAATTATGAGGTCTTTTTCCTTCCTAATTTCTACTTTTATAGAACATGCTAGAAAATAACCTATCAAATATTGCTGATAACCCAACATTTTTATAAAATGATTCTCCCCGTGAAAGTGTGCAATGAGTCAGTGTCTTGTGAAGGGTGAATTGAAGGTTTATTATCCCATGTTCTTTGTCATATTTCCTGTTCTCTGGTGTCCTTTCAATTGTAGTATTATAAACATGACTTTACAAGTAAAAATGTTGAGCAAATGCATATTAAATAAAGGTTATACCAAAGCACAATGTTATACTTCCCTATTATAGATGAGGACATCAGATTGTTGCTGTTGATGTTTGCAGCAATACTTCTCATTGAGAAGGTTGAGGGGCATTGATTGCCACCTTGGACTTTCCAGGTCAAACTAGAGAAAGTCGAGTAGTATCTCTGTTAAGAGCAGGTTGTTAACATGAAACATTATCCTTTTTTCACTTGGAGTTATTTCAGATTTAAGTCCCATTATAATTGATCCATTGGAATTTCTTGATTGTGTTTCTTTATGGTTAAAAAACAGTGTTAAAATAAAGTCTGTGATATTTATTGGGGACAAGATGACTTCTTTTTTAAATTTTTATTAATTTTTATTTTTTCTATAACCCAGCCACCCTATCCCTCCCCTTCCCACTCTCCAGCAACTCTCAGTTTGTTTCCTGAGATTAATAAGAGTCTCTTATGGTTTGTCTCCCTCCTTGGTCCCATTTTGTTTCATTTTTTTCCCTTTCTACCCCCCATGATCCCCTGCCCTAACTCTCAAATTCCTCATATCAGAGAGATCATATGATAATTGTCTTCTTATTTAATAAATGCTTTTTTTTTCCCTTTTTTTTTGGGTGAAACATTCTGGATAGAATCTAAGTTTGAACCATTCCAAACTAAATTTTGACATGTAGAGAACATGCATTACTCATGCTACTACTACATTGAAAATTTCTGTCAAAGAATTTCTAAACCCTAGTTGATCTCATTTTTGACTAATACTGAATTATAAATGGAAATGGACAGACAGTACCATGGAACTGACTTATAATGGGATTTAACCTGTCTTTTGGGGTCTGCCCCTATAAAATCATTTGAGTGTTAGTTTTAGCACTTAGCTGCTAATGAAAGCCATAATGTCTCCTGAAGTATTGATTGTAGAAAAAAATTTCAAGGTTTTTCATGTTTTAAAGATGTAAAATCTATATCTACTGTATTTTTTCCTTACAAATTTAAAATCCATATTATGATGAATTAATCTGCTCTTCATGTGAGTTTAAAATGAATTTGAAAAGAGGTTTCTTTATTAAAACAGTTCCTCTATATAGAAAGGAAGTTTGAACAAATTATATCATGGCAAAAGTCAGAAGATCCTTCCTTGTTACTGCATAATTGAAAATTTGGTACCATATGAAATATTTATAGATCCATTTGAAACAGGCAGGAGTCCCCTCAGAACAGGGCACGATGCACTGTGCAGTGTAGATGACACAGTCCTTGATTTAGATGATGTTGCCCCTGCTTGTTTTTATTGTCTTGTGTTTGTTTTGATCTGTCCCATTCTGGGTTTGATTTTCCTGTAACATCTAGTTAGACCACAGTTCTAAAATAATTAGATAATCCTGAAGGTAAGTAAAAAATGTCATTTCAGTCATGATATACTTGCAGATAGTAAACAGTTATTCAGAGTAATTTCATTGTAATTTTTTTTTAAGACTTTATTTATTTTTGAGAGAGAGGAAGAGAGAGCACAAGCACGAGCAGGGGGAGGAGGCACAGAGGGAGAAGCAGACTCCCTAGTGAGCAGGGAGCCTGTTGCAGGCCTCAATCCCAGGACCCTGAGATCATGACCTGAGCCAAAGCAGACGCTTAACCAACTGAGCCACCCAGGTGCCCTTCATTGTAATTTATTTTTGTGTCTGACTAATTTCCAGAGGCAGTCTTTGCCTAATTTCCTAATGTTTGTGACATTGTCTTCTGATATACAGCAACCAACTGATATAAATACAGATTTTACTCTGTTGTTATAGAGCAGTGATCTGTAAACTTCCTGTAAAGAGCCAGTCATTAATATTTTAGGCTTTCTGGGCCTATATGATCTTTGTAGTAAATACTCAAATCTTCTGTTATAGCAGAGACCAGCCATAGAAAGCAAGTAAGTGAATGAGCATGACTGTTCCAATAAAACTTTATTTATAAAAACAAAGGGGCTGGGGGCATCTGGGTGGCTTACTTGGTTAAGTGTCTGCCTATGGCTCAGGTCATGATCCCAGGGTCCTGGAATCAAGTCCTGTATCAGCCTCCCTGCTCAGTGGGGAGTCTGCTTCTCCCTCTCTCTCTACCTGCTGCTCCCCCTAATTGGGCACGTGTGCTCTCTATATTTCTCTCTGTCAAATAAATAAATAAAACCTTAAAGATTTTAGGACAAGAAAGAAACAAAGGGGCTGGCTGTAAACTGCCAGCACCTGGTCTGGAGTTTAAAATACATTAATTTGTCTACGGCCATACCACCCTGAACGTGCCCGATCTCGTCTAAAATACATTAATTTTGGGGCGCCTAGGTGGCTCAGTGGTTGGCTGTCTGCCTTTGGCTCCAGTCATGACCCCAGAGTCCCGGGATCTGGCCCCGCGTTGGGCTCCCTCTGCTCGGCGGGAGGCCTGCTTCTCCCTCTGTTTCTCTAGGTGCCCCCGTTCATCTCTTTTAAAAAGAGAAAATAATTACTTTTGGTGATCTTCAGAAAATTCTGTAATGGACTTGTTAGAAGACTTCATTCTTAAATGAAAGATGGGGAAATAGGTTGTAAAGGGCCTCTGATTCCTTTCTTCCTTCCTTGTTTCCTTCCTATCTCTGTCTCTCCTCCCTCCCTCCCTCCCTTCCTTCCTTCCTTCCTTTTTTTTTTTTTTTTTTTTTTTTGAGATTTATTTATTTGACAGAGAAAGAGTGCAGCAGGGGGAGTGGGAGAGGGAGGAGCCTGATGTGGGGCTTAATCCCAGGACCCCAGGAACATGACCTGAGCCAAAGGCACTTAACCAAATGTCTGAACCAAAGGCAGATGCTTAACAGACTGAGCCACCCAGGTGCCCTGGGCCTCTAGTTTTTTGAGATGGCAGAAAAGTTGTCTGTTAATATGCTTTTCTGCACAATAAATGGTTGATGAAATCCTTAACGAGTGGCATATATATTTTGTAGTTTTGTTGGAAGAACATTCATTGGTCTAGCAGTTCTGTGACATCATCCTCACAGGGTTCTCTAATGCCATGAAAATCCCTTACATGTTTTATTTAGGATATCTTTAATAATTTGGAAAGTAAGTCATTATTTTATACCAGCCATTTTGTGAACCCCACTGCAGTTTTAATTTCTTCTTCCATTAGGCGGGTAAGCACCAAGAATATGAACAGAAATTACTTCAAGAATTATATAAGTTAAACCCCAATTTTCTTCAACTATCTACGGGTTCAGTTGATAAGAATAAGAACAAAGTGACACCACTGCAGAGGTATGATACGTAAGTACCGATATTAGTATAATCGGACACCTTACCTTCATGTCTTTCGATCTTCTCCTTTCATTTTACATCTTTAGGCAGAATTCTTGACAGTGTATATCATTTGTGCAGAATTATTGCTTTATATAGGAAATGTTGAGTCACAGTTTCTGGGTTTGAATGTTTGCTGTGTCCTGCTCCCTCGTAATAATACTTCAGATGAGCCTCTTGATGGCTACCCCTTTGTGTTGATTTGCAGACTGTCCTGGACCCTGGGAATACTCTCCTTGAAAAAAAAAAAAGGAATTAAGGGATGTTGATTATTGAAAGGCTCTTATTGCCTATTTAAGGTTTCCCCCCAATACAATGAGGGGGAAAATATTGTAAAAGGGGAAGTGGGAATTATCTGAAGCACTGTATGCTGGGGACACAAATATCTGTGGTTTTCTAGTCGCAGGAATCATTAAGGTCTCAGTATCCTCTGAATGAAGAGGATTCAGAATCTTACTCATCTTATGAAACAAATTATTTTTGTGTAGACCTGTATTATGTCAATGTTTAAATAAATTTATAGTCCAAGGTAGTGAGTCTCATTCTGATATGGTGATCTTCACATTTTGGATTATATTTACTTATGGCCTCTCAGAAAATGGTGTGATTAATAAAAACAATAATTTGGGGCTGTACTCTATCCTGAATGTTCCTTAAGTTTGATGTGTTAGGATCTTGTCATTTTTTTTTAATTTGGTAAGTTTAATTTTCATAAAATGAATTCATTTTAAAGTACGTGGCTATAATTTAGGTATGTTGATTTTCTTTTTTTTTCAAACTATTCCAAAATTAAATTTGTTTAAAGTGATATTCTAAATGTCTGGTTGTTATTTGTTATAGTCCAGCATTTAGTACTAAAGTAATATAAGGGACATTTTTCAAATATAGCAAACAGTAACTACATACACTGTCGTCAGGTCAGTTTCTTCAACTACCTATTCTTGTATTTAAATTCTTGAAGTTTTTGTTAAATTTATTCACTTTGATGGTAAAGATTACTTAAAAGGCTATTCAGATTTATTTATTTATACACACATATATGCAGTTGTACATAATGTGTATATAAATATATATTAAAGAGGCACAGAGCAAAACATAAAATTACTGTACAGTAAACTATGTGAAGTTTGTTTATATCAAAGCTAAGAATTAAAGCCAAGTCCAAAAGAAATCTTTTGGGGATGATAAGCTTTGACCCTTTCCGTTGATCTTTTTGTACTTACTCCTTTCTACTCCTGGATGTTTATTTTATTATGAACCATATTCTGTTCCTTACCTCATTGGTTGCTGACTCAGTAGTGCTTCATATAAGAGTGGGGTTATTGTAGTAAAAATTTATTTCAGATGCTTTTAACGTTTATATACATCACTGTTTTCATTAAAAATGTCATTCTAATTAAAACCATATTCTGGGTTTATATCCCCTAGAGAATTCAGATCAGAAATTTAAAATTTAGATTACCTCTTTGAGATAATGTTTTTTATTTCCTGAATATAAAAGTAATATGTTTCTACTTAAAGAAATTTGAAAAATATATAAAAGCATACGAAGAAAGTAAATATTATATGTGATCTCAGTACTCAAGACATTCTCCCTGAAGATGATTTGATGTATTTCCTGCAGTGTGTATTTCTTTGTAGTTCTTTTGAATGTATATATACACAAAATACATTGGTTTGTTATGTTTTAAAACTTAATACTCATTATTATATCTCTCCACTTCCTTTGTCATGAAAACATAATTTTATGTGGCCGCATGGTATTTCGTTATACATGAGCATTTGAAATTTATTAAAGCATCCTCCTGTTGGTGTATATTATTTTCATTCTGGTGCTCTTATTTATGACACTGTGATGAACATTTATTCATATGAACATTTTGGTTATAGCTTTGATGCTCTTTAAAGAGGAACTGCTGAGTCAAAGATGATGAGTACCTGTTTCCTTGAATTGAATACTTTTTCTGCACCTTTGCCAATTTGATAAAAAAAAAAAAAAGCTGTCTCATTTTAACTTGTATTTGATTAATAGAGTGAATGAACTTCTTATAGATTGTGAGTTCGTATCTGTTTATTATGTTTTATTGATGTATTTAAGTGTTGTATGTGCATTATATAGAACTAACTTTCCCCAATTAGTTGACCAGTCTATTTGTGTTTCAAAATACTTGAATTTATAAATCAATTTTGGAGAATTTCTGTTCTGCAATATAACATTGAGTGTTCTTAACCATTAGCATGATATATCTCTCCAAGTCTTCTGTATTTCTTAGAAAAGAATTTGTTGCTGTCTTTCCCTGCTTTATTGTATTGCATCTCCCACCACCACCTCTTCCTATTTGAGAATTCTGAGGCTAAATTAAAGACCAGTGTTAGAAAGTGGTGCTGTCAGGCATCCTTGTCTCATTCTTTATAGAGCTATCTCCCTATTTTATAATACTGTCTCCAGTGTTTTACTTACTTGCAAATGTGATTTTAACCATTTATTTGAGAGACTTTTTTAATCACACTATTGAGAATACCTTGTTATTGTTAATTTGTTGAGTTTCTTTCTTTAGATTGAAAGTGAAAATTGACATTTACCAAATGTCCTTTTGGCATTTATAACAAATATTTAGTTTTTATTTAACTTATTTTTTGTGATGAGTTATTATTAGATTTACTAATATATTATTGCCTTTGCCTTCATACAAAGTATAGTTAGAACACGTAACTGTTTCAGTAGCAGGAGGGGAATGTCCTAGATACCACGGATTAAAAGGAAGAGAAAGGGAGATTTATTTATTTATTTATTTTTCATCTTTTTTAAAAATTAATTTTTTTATTCCCATAACCCAGCCACCCTATCACTCCCCCCCACCCCCTAGCAACCCTCAGTTTGTTTCCTGAGATTAAGAGTCTCTTACGTTTTGTCTCCCTCCCTGGTCCCATCTTGTGAGAAAGGGAGATTTAAAAGAGTATACTCATTTAGTAACTGCCCAAAGGCAGTGTTACTGAACCTCAGCTAGGATCAGAATAAATTTTAATATGGTTAGCTGTGCTTTGCATAAGTACATAATATAGGGAGCTTTCTTTGGGAATGAAGAAGGGTTGTTTTTTGTTGGTCCCCCCAATTTAAGGACAGGTGATGGCCCAAGGTACAGAGTTCTTGTTTTGGCAAGCTCCTGTAGCTTGTTTTCTTTCCATGCCAACCCCTGCAAAAGATGAAGTTCAGCTATCATTACTACTGATTTAGAAAAGGTATGGTCCAGAGACTTGTTGAAAATAGCCTTGGGTAGGGCTTGTTAAATCACAAATAGGGTTTAGCACATCTGTGAACTCTCAGAAATTTTGTCAGATTTTGTAGGTGCGTGTGTGTGTGTGTGTGTGTGTGTGTGTGTATGCGTGCATGCATTTTTCTGGAGAGGACCCATGACCTAATAATAATTATAAATAAATTACATCAGTTGTGCTGGTTTTTACAGATAGAGGTGATTTCAGCAGTGATTCTCAAACTGTGGACATGTGCCATGAGAAGTACCCTACATTTTTTTGTTGTTGTTGTTAAAATGAATCCCCAGAAAGGCATTTCCCCTTTTATAATAGATAAATGAGTTGCAGTTCCTTACTTCTTTTTTTTTTTTGCATGAAATTCAGGGCTACTTATTAGTTAACTAAGTAGATAAATTAGTAAGATTTGCTAAAATTGGGTGTATATATTAAAATTAGTGAGCTATACAAAGTTTCTTATTTCTCTTAAGAAATTTTATTCGCATTCTGTAATTGGAAATATGAAGTTACTGCACATGTGCACATACATACTGGAAAACTAGTAAGCGAGTTCTGGTGTCTTGTTCCACCTACGTAGAATATTTTCAAGAAAGTTAAAAAGCCACTAATTTAGTTTTTTTTTCCCTAGAGGATGGGATATAATGAGTGGAGAGGGGAGGATGGATAGTTAAATGATCAATTGTGTGTTTAAATTCTACTTAAGTATACAGCATCTTTCAAAAATATCAACCTTTTTTTTTTTTAAGATTTTATTTATTATTTGACAGAGAAACACAGCTAGAGAGGGAATACAAGCAGAGGGACTGAGAGAGGGAGAAGCAGGCTCCCCGCCGAGCAGGGAGCCTGATGTGGGGCTCGATCCCGGGTCTCCGAGATCATGACCTGGTCTGAAAGCAGTCGCTTAACCAACTGAGCCACCCAGGCGCGCCCCCCCCCCCCAAATCAACCTTTATTCCTGAAGTACAAAATGAAAATGAAGAGATGGAAACAGTTTTACTTTCTGCTTTCGAAAGCTGGCCACAGGCTACATGTTTAGGATGGTGGTGGTTTATCTTTCAACTTTAATATTAAGAATAATTGGATTTTTTTATTGCTAGTAATCAAAACATTTATTTTCACTCATGTTCAGTACATCCTGGAGTTATTGAGAAAATTCCAATTAAAATCATATCTGCCAAACTATAAATCAGTCCAGATGAATGATGCATTTTTTTCTTACCATGTTAGAGGTGGCCATATTTTAGTAGTAAAGTAATACTTGAAATGTTCATGTATATTTGAAGCCTGTATCAAATAAACTCTGTAAAGGCAAGCTACCTGTCTAACTTAAATTTGTCCTTTGCAGTAGCAAATGTTGATCTCAGTTATTGAAGACAGGCAAGCACGAAAAATTAAAGTGAACATTTCTAAATGAATATGGAGTATTTAATGTAGGAGCAGTGTGAATATGTATTTGTACATATAGTAACATGACAGTGAAATTTGGAAATGTCCATTATCTTTACATAAATCATACCTTATTTCTGAAACGCAACCATAATTAGCACCGTCGTGGAGACTTTGATGTGATGAGCATGAGAACTAGACTTCCTCAGTATTTTTTCTATCCTACTCCCAGTCTCTTTTCTTTGATCCTTCTCCTATGTAACAACTTGTTTTACGTTGCAAATTTTAGAAAGCCGCCAAGAGACTATTTTCAGGAATTTGGTGGCATCGCTACCAAGAAGTAGAAAGGAAGTCAAGTTTGAGCACTGTCTTTGGGGCAACTTAGAAGCTAGCATCTGAAGATCCAAACAGAGGTGTAGCTATGTCACACTGACTCCTTGCAGATAGTTGTAGATTGTGGTGTTTTTTTACCTGTGAAACCTTTTGATTTCGGTATTAATGATTCCTTCTAGCTCTACAATCTGGTAACAGTACTCCACCTCTACTAGCACAGTAATCATCAGGTATCAGATACTGCAGTTTAGACTAAATGAATCAGCATCTCCAGAAACAGATTCTGGATATACACTCTATATTTTTATATTTCAAAAAAATAAATATACATATTTACATATTATGCCTCATAGCATTGGTTTCCAGTTTTTGGGTTAGTTGAAAAATATTTACTCCTGAGAAATCTATAATCTCACCATAGATTTCAGAACTGTTAAGGACTAGAACTTTAAAAACAACTCAGTAAGACTATTTCTGTGAAGATATTATATGTTACAAATTTTCATTTACAGACCCTTCCACACACAGCATTATCTACTGGAAATACCTTGATTGTGTTATGAAACCCACCTTACCTTTTAAAACTGCTTAGTCCCACTTGAATCCAGTGCTTTTCAGTCAGTTGTGTAATGTTTAAAGACTTTAGGTGTTTAGATTTTCACTCTTCCTCTCAGCATTATTACTGGGCAACGATGATTTTAAGGCTAACATGCCATTCCTTCAGTTCTTGGACCAAATGAACTCTGAGTGTGCCTGCTGCAACCAGGACCGAGTGCTTGTTGCTACAGCAGAACTTGTGAAAATTCTATTGGCACATTCAGGCCTTTCCACAAGGCCCTATCCAGTTGGCTGAGGTGGTGTTTAATCTCTTTAATTCTGATTCAGGCTCAGAGGGCTCAGTTGGAGCAAGGAGAGGCAGACCTCAAAGCACCTGTGGAGAGCCAGCAGCAGGAGACTGAATCCTGGAACCTGGAATTAAGGGCTAAAATGGAGAAGCTGGTGAAATCTATCAGCCAACTGAAAGATCACAAAGATGTCTTCTACTTCCGATAGAGGATGTCCTCTTTAGAGCCCCATCAGACCAGACATGAGCAGCTTCTGGAGGAAACTCCGTGAATTGGACAAAAGGAGAAAGGAGGTTCTGGATACCTTTAAAGCTGATGCTATACTGCTAAGCCAATTACCTGCCCTCCTCAAGCTGCTGCCAGTGGTGGAGGCATGGAAAGTCCAGCAGTGAAATGCCTGCATTGGAGCCCACTTGGACTATAGATGGAACAGTTGAAGAAGTGTTCACGGCTGGAGGAAAGCTGTTGTTTTCTTCTGTATTAGCTGCTGGAGGAGCTGAAGGGACCGAGTCAACTGGTTAGCTATCAGGATGACTCTTTAACCGAAGAGGTGAACCTGTTGAAGGTCGTCATATTCACAGAGTTGCTAAAGTGTCTGCTCATAAAGCTGTTGTGGGCCAGCTTTGCATGCCCCAAAGTCACCAGCAGCCCTTCATCTTTAAGAGTGGGAGGAAGTCTACTGTCCTACAAGGCAGCTGGTTAGATTCTAGGAAGACAGTGGGTCCCTGACTGCAGAAGTCCCCATGGACAGGAATCCTCCCTCCTCAGTTACAAGGTCTCTAGAAGTTCAACATTCTGACTCCAAACAAGAAAACTTGGACCCCTGAGGAGGGGCAGAGCCAGGGTTTAATGCATAATGTTGGCTACTTGACTCTGGTTGAGCAACATTCTCTTGGTTCCAGAAAGAGCAGTATTAGGGGCTGCTGAGGGTGACAGAGGAATTGTACATTATCAGCATCGTGGTTGGATACATCTGCCAGGGTCTGAAGTAGGAGCTGAAAACAAATACCGATTGTGTGATTATTTCTAACATGAAGCTACTCATTGCTTGGGCCTTGGTTCTCTGGTTCAGTCTACTCAGCTTACGCCCTCAGAATCAGCAGTTCTTTTTGAGTCCTCTGCCCAAAGCCCTCCTGGAGCTTGCTGGGCCCTGCTCTTAGTTGGCAATTCTCCTCCTGTATTGGCTGAGACCTTGGCCTGGAACAGCTGAGCATGCTGAGGGACAAGCTGTTTGGGCAGAACTCTAGAATTGAGGGTACATTGTTGTCCTGGGCTGACTTCATTAAGCAGGAGAGGCCCCCCTCCCCTCCCATGCAAGCTACCATTCTGGACATGTTTGCACAAAAATCTCAACCTGGTATATGACCATCTGAGGAATCTGTGGAATGATGGCCATATCATGGGCTGTGTGAGCTGGAGTCAGGAGCACTAGCTGCTGAAGAAGACCCATATCTGGAGCCTTTCTACTACATTTCAGTGAATCATTGGAAGGGGACATTTCCTGTTCCATCGCAGACCATCAGGACAGTGATATGGTGATCTACTCTGTGCCTCCCAACAGCAGGGAGATAGTGTAGTCACTCCTGCTGACTGAACCCATCCAGTACTATCAACTGTTTAGTGAGGAAGAACATACCTGAGAATATACTGTACTTCCTTTACCCCCCTGAATTTCCTGGAGTGAGGTTTTTCAGTACTACCACCAGGAGAAAGTTAATCTCCAGGAACAGAGGAAGTACCTGAAACATAGACTCCTTGCGCTGTGTGTAGATAGGTGGATGAACTGCAACAACCACTGGAGCTTTAGCCAGAGCCAGAATTGGATTCATTAGAGCTGGAACCCAGGATTGCATAAGGGCCAGAGCTATACCTGGAGTTAGAGCCACTGCTTGAAGCAGGACAGGATCTGGGGCCAGCACTGGAGCCCACACTAGGCATGGTGGCACAGAGAGTGCCAGAGCCATTCCTGGGACCAGAACAGAAGCTGGAGTCTGTCCTAGAGCTATTTCCAGGGAACCCCAGGAGACAACTACTGTTGCTCTATGATATGCTTCCAGTATAACTTGAGATGCAAAGTGATTTCATTCAAAGATGGAAGTGGGGTCCCTGTGCATTTTGGTGTTTCTTGGTTATGTTAGAGGAACAGACTTGTTCAGAAAGAGGCATTTCTGAATAGAAGTGGATAATAAACTTTGTGCTGACCTAGAAAAGAAAACTTGTAAACCCTGTAGATTTTTTGTTTGCTTATTTTTAAATAAAAAAGCCCTGTGCTTTTTATATTAGTATACCCAGTCTTCTTTCATCTGTGTCATGAGGACTTGGCAGTTCTTGACCAGAGACTAGTCCATTTCATGGAGTAGCTATTTCTTTCTTCCTTATTAAATGTGATATTTATTAAAGTTTATTTTCCTTTCTTAACCTTCTTGGCGTGGTAATGGGTCGGTGGATGTTGAATGTAAAACTACCAATATTTACTATGACTTATAGCTTCAGTGGACACAGAGCTTAATGAGGAAGGAGTTCATACCCAGTGCTAGGGAAGTTGTGAGAACTCTGACCTGTTTGTGGTAGCCTTGGGAAAATTGTTACCTGTCCAGCCATTAGAGATCCAACGAGTTCCCATTCATTGGGATTGGAATTTGTAAATATATTTTTTTTTTCTGTTGAGATTATATATTCATTTGCAGGGATTTTTCCCATCCGTATTTTCTTTTGCACTGATAAAGTTGCACTTACAATGGCAGGTTTAACTATAATTGACTTTTTACAGCCCTCATAGGAAATAAAAACAATTTCTAGTTGTATCTTTATTCTTAAAGCTTTTCATTTATTATTCCTTGGATAGTTTATTTTAAGATAAATTGAAGAATATATTAAAACTGAGTAGAACATAAGCTTACTAATACCTTGCCCCAATCCTGGTTTTTTAGCCGTTGTCTTTGGTTTGATGACACTGATTTAGAAATTTTTAAGCATCTTTTGTAAACCTTTCCCATGTAAAGCATCAGATGCTATGACTCAGTAGTTATGAAACCTCAGCATGGTGAACTAGATGATATAAGTTGTTCTAATTAGTTGTAATCTAGAAGCATTATCAAACTTTATTCTGAATACAATACTTTCATATATTGCCCTTGACATTAGCAAGAGTAACCTCATCTATATTGAAGATTATTATTTAGTGCTCTTTAATGGTGGCTGAGAACCTGAACTGAGATAAAGACTCTACACTTCTTCCTTTGTAATGTCTTGCTTTCATCCTTTTGTTTCCATTATTTCTGTCTCCTCTCACCTTTAAGCCTTTATTCTTGTATTATAAAAATAGTGCAAGTTTGGGGAAGATGGTGGCATAAGTAGCACCAGGAATTTGTCTCCCCACCTGAACAATAATTGGACTGCCAGAATCTGAGTGATACAGCTGTTTTGGAATTCCAAGATCTGTTGAAGACTTGCAAATTCCTTGAAAATATCGTGAAAGACTTGGGTTAATTTTGGTCAATTTCAGCTCATAGGCCAAAGCGACTATCCTCTACCCTCAGCCACAAGGCAGGCAGCTGTGCACATATTCCTAGAGCAGCTTGCATGTAGCTTGCAGGAGCCAGGGTGGGCAAAAAACACTGTCTTTAAAATATTGAGGATCTTTGTTGTAGTTGCTGATTACTGCTTCCGATCACAGAGGTACAGACAAAGAAGCAGGCAAGCATTATTGCAGGTCCTTCTTCCTCTGGCTGAAATGACACCCAGGGGATTTAAAGGACTAGTGTCCTTACCTTCTTTTCCTCTTTCAGTTTTTCCTTTTTCTCCTTTTGGATGCTAGATAGTAAAGATAGGAGATTAAAAAACAACTGCATGTATGGGGAAATGTAGGGTTTGGGTATGGCCGGAGAAAGGCTCAAAAAAGACCTGAGAAGACTTTAAATTTATACAGAGGGCTCATCTTTTGCATAGAGACCGCCTGCAAATAAATAAATTAAAAAAAAAAAAAAGCTAACAGTGAAGAAGGGGGAGAATCTGATTTCTAGAGGTATTGTGTTACTAGACTCAAAAGGCCAGTGTTCAGTAAGAAACACAGTTATGCATATAAAAGAAACATAAAAGTATGGCTCATTCAAAAGGAAAGAATGATCAATGGAAACTGTCCCTGTAAAAAACTCAGTGGCAGATATAGTAGATAAAGACTTTTAAAACAACTCTTTTAATGATTCCTAAGGAATTAAAAGATGTGGAGAAAATAAGAAAAAAACTATGAACAAAAGTGAAATATCAAGTTAGTAAAGCAAAAGGAAATTCTGGATCTGAAAAGTACAGTAATATAAATGAAAATTTTCACTAGAGGAGTCAAAGGCAGATTTGATTAGGTAGAAGAATCTGTGAACTTGAAGAAAAGATAATGGAAATATTATAATGAGTTTGAGGAACACAGAGAGAAAAGACTGAAGGAAAGCAGACAGAGCCTAAGGGACTTTGGGACATCATCAAGCGGACAAGTATATGCGTTGTCAGAGTTCCAGAAGGAGAAGAGAGAGAAAGATGCAGAGGGAATATTTGGAAAAAAAAAAAATAATAATGGCTGAAAACTTCCCAAATTCGATGGAAGAAATGAATATAAACATAGGACAACCTTAAGGAACTCTAATTAAAATTAACTCAGAGAAACATTGACACGAACTGTTACCAAACCAAAATAAAGTCAAAATTTTATAATCAAAAATAAAATCAAAGTCAAATCAAAATTTTATTAAAAAGCCAAAGACAAAGAGAATCTTGAAAACAGCAGGAGATGTGAATCATCAGGTAGAAGTAATCTTCAATAAGATTGTTGGCATATTTCTCATGAGAATCTTTGGAGGCCAGAAGACAATGGGTCAATATATTCAGAGTGCTAAGAGACAAAACTGTCAACCAAGAATTCTCTATCCTGCATAACTTTCCTTAGAGTGAGGGAGAAATTAAGACGTTCCCAGGTTAACAAAAACAGAGAGTTTGTGATCTCTGAACCTGCCCTGCAAGAAATGCTCAAGGGAGTCCTGCAAGGCGAAATGAAAGGACATTAGTAAAGGTAAATAAATGGGCAAATGTAAAAACTAGTGTGGTTGTAACAATTATTTGTAAATATACTTTTTGTTTCCTACATGATTGAGTATAAAAGCTAAAAGGGGTAAGGATTGAGCTTTAAAGAAGCAGAGTTTCTGTATGTTACTGAAATCAAGTTGATATAAATTTTGAGTATTATAACTTTAGGATGTTAAATATAATTCCCATGATAACAAGGAAAGTAACTCTAAGATATACACAAAAGGAGATGAGAAAGGAATTTGAACACTTCATTAGAAAAATGTCAGCTAAACACAAAAGAAGACAGTAATGCAGGAATTTGATGGGGGTGGAACTATAAGGCATGTAGAAAACAAGTAGCATAATGGGCATAATCACTACTTTCTTATCAGTAATTACTTTAAATGGATTCAACTCTAATCAAAAGACAGATTGGTAGAATTCATAAAAATACATGATTCAACTATATACTGTCTACTGGAGACTCACATTAGACCTAGAGACACACAGGTTGAAAGTGAAAGGATGAGAAAAGATAATCCATGAAAATAGTACACAAAAGAGATCAAGGGTGGCTATTCTATCAAACAAAATAGACTTTAAATCAAGAGAGACAAAGGACATTGTCTATTAATACAGCAAAAAGATAGAACAGTTTTAAACCTTTATGCACCTAATGATAGATCATCAAAATATATGAAGCAAAAACTCAGAATTGAGGGAGAAATGGTTCTACAATGATAGGTGAAAACTTCAGTATCCTATTCACAGTTATGGCTATAATAAGCAGATAGAAGATCAGTAAGAAGAGAATTTAATTTTTAAAAAATTTTTAAATTAACTTATTTGAGAGAGCGAAAGAGCACACAAGCAAGGGTAGAAGCAGAGGGAGAGGAAGAAGCAGATTCCCCACTGAGCAGGGAGCCTGACGTAGGGCTCGATCCTGGGACTCCGGGATCATGACCTGAGCCAAAGGCAAACACTTAACCAACTGAGCCACCCAGGTGCTCTAGTAAGGAGAGAATTTAAACAATATAATAACTCAGCTGAATCTGACAGACACATACAGAATACTGTCCCCAACAGCATAACACACATCATTCTCACATTTACACAGATATTTTCCAGGTAAAGATTATATGTTAGGCCACAGATTAAGTCTCAGTAGATTTAAAAATTTAGATACGATAGTGAATATCTTTTCTGACTGTGGTGGGATAAAGTTAGAATCATTATCTAAAGGAAATCTGGAAAATTCAAAAAGTTTTGGGAATTACACTTTTAAACAACTAATGGGTTAAAGAAAAAACTTCAAGCAAAATTGGAAAATACTTAGAAATGAATGAAAATAGGGGGCGCCTGGATGGCTCAGTTGGTTAAGTATTTGCCTTGGTTAAGTGATTGTCTTTGACTCAAGCCATGATCCCCCCAGGATCGAGCCCCGCATTGGGTTTTCTGCTCGGCCGGAGGCCTTCTTCTTCTCTCACCCCCCTGCTTGTGTTTCCTCTCTCGTTGTGCTTCTCTCTGTCAAATAAATAAATAAAATCTTTTTTTTTAAAAAAAGAAATGAATGAAAATGAAAACAAAACATCAAAACTTATGGGAAATAGCAAAGGGGGAAATTTATACCTATAAATGCTTACATAAAAATTAAGGAAGACCAAAAGTCAACAAACTTAGTTTATAATTTAAGGAAATAGAAAACAAACAAACAAAACTAGACCCAAAGCATGCAGGAGGAAAGAAGTAAAGATTAAAGCAGAGAAATATGAAGTAGCAAATAGAAAAACAATAGAGAAAAACAATGAAACTAAAAGTTGGTCCTTTGAGAAGATCAACAAAACTGACAGACCTTTAGTTTGTCATGAAGATTATAAAAAAACACAAAAAAGACTCAAATTACTAAAATCAGAAATGAAAGTGGAGACATTACTGCAGATTCTACAGAAATAAAAAGACTTATAAGAGAGTACTATGAACAGTTGTATGTGAACGCACTGGATAACCTAGATGAAATGGACAAATCCCTAAAAACACAAAACCTTCCGAAACTTGATTATTTAGAAATTTTAAATATGTGAATAGATAATAGTTACTAAGGTTATGAAATCACTAATCAAAAATTTTCCAACAAAGAAAATGTGGTGAATTCTACCAAACATTTAAAGAGGAACTAGTTATAGTTTTTCTCAAAATTTTCCAAAAAATTGAGGAGGAAGGACCACTTCTTAACCCATTCTGTAAGGAAACATAACTCTGGTGGCAATGCCAAAGACACTGTGAACCCCAAATACCCCTTCTTTACATGGAAGCAAAAATCCTCAACAAAATGCTGTGAAACAGAATCCAACACATTAAAAGGATTATAAGCCATGATAAAGTAGGGGTTATATCCCTTGAATGTAAGGATGGTTTAACAAAAAATTGAGGAATTTGTTCTGTCTTATCAACAGAATGTAGGATTAAAAAAAAATGATACCTCAGTTGATGCAGAAAAAGCATTTGACAAAATTCAACACCTTTTCATGGCAAAAACAACCTAGGAAGGAAACTACCTCACCATAATAAAAGCTGTATATGAAGAACTCAACAGTGAACACCATACTCAGTGGTAAAAGACTGAAAGCTTTTCCTTACAATGAGGAACAAGGCAAATGCTCATTTTTATCACTTCTATTCAACACATTATTGAATGTTCAAGTCATACCAATTAGCCAAGAAAAAGAAGAGACATCTCAATAGAAAAAGAATAAGTAATATCTCTTTTTATAGATAATATGGTCTTAATATGTAGAAGGTCCTAGGGATTCCACACACAAAATAAACAAATGGTTAAAACTATTAAATAAATTCAGTACAGGATACAAAGTCAACACACAGAAATCAGTTGTATTTCTAAATGTGAGCAATGAGTAGTTGAAAAGGAAGTTACAAAAACAATTCTTTTCACTATAGTGTCAAGAAAAATAAAATACATAGGAATTCCTAAGCAAGGAAGTTAAAGACTTATACAGTGAAAATACAAAACAGATACACAAATGAAAAGCTATCCCGCGTTCACGGAAGACAGTATTATTAAAATTGTTGCTTTTGGGGGCGCCTGGGTGGCTCAGTTGGTTAAGCGACTGCCTTCGGCTCAGGTCGTGATCCCGGAGACCTGGGATCGAGCCCTACATCGGGCTCCCTGTTCGGCAGGAAGCCTGCTTCTCCCTCTCTCACTCCCCCTGCTTGTGTTCCCTCTCTGGCTGTATTTCTCTGTGTCAAATAAATAAATAAAATATTTTTAAAAAAAATGTTGCTTTTGCCTAAAGCTATCTACACATACAGTGCATTCCATATCAAAATCCCACTGATTTTTTTTTTGAAAATTTACTTATTTTAAGGAGAGAGAGAACAAGTAGAAGGGGCAGAGGCAGAGAGAGAATCTCAAGCAGACTGTGTTGAGCACGGAGCCCAACATGGGGCTTGGTCTCACCACCCTGAGGTCATGACCTGAGTGAAACCAAGAGTCAGCCATTTAAGCAACTGTGCTACCCTGGTCCCCCAGTGATGGTTTTTATTTGTTTGTTTGTGGTTTTCTTGCAGATAGAAAAACCCATCGTAAAATTCATATGGAATCTCTAAGGACCCCAAATAGCCAAAATAATCTTGAAAAGATTGAACTGGGGAGCCCACAGACCCTAATTTCAAAACATAACTGTAAATCTGCAGTAATGTAAACAGTATGGGATTGGCATGAAGACACATACATAGCCCAGTAGGATAGAAAAGAGAACCCAGGAATAAACCATCCCATACAGGGTCAAATGATACGTAACAAGGGCGCCAAGACCCTTTCCCTGGTCGGGGAAAGAATAGTCTTTTCAACAAATGGTTCTGGGAAAACTGGATATCTACATGCAAAAGAATGAAGTTGGACCCTTACCTAACACCGTATTCAAAAATTCAAAGTGGATCAATGACCTAAATGTAAGACCTAAAATAATTGTTGACTATAAATAAAGTGAGAAACTTAGACAAGCACAAGAAGACAAATTTATTCAGGAATAGCAGAACTCCGTTTGGAACAGGCAAACTGTAGCATGCTACAGGTGAATTAATTAAAGGTTTTTGGTAGGTTGTATTCATGGGCAGGGAATGGAATAAAAAACAGGAACAGAACCAGGAAACCAACCTTGAAAAATTTCCCAAGCAAATGAAATCCTCCCAATCACACAAAGCTCAAGTCATCCCATAATGTGAGATCAACCCAGTTTGAGCCATCTTCCATTCATGCCTCTGGCAAAACTTCCCAGGGTCGACATAGGACAACCTCATATCATCCTCCTACCCAAGAAAATTTCACTATCCACTTTCTGTAAATTAGACATTTTGGAGGACTCAGTCTTTTAGTCCTTAGATTTACCATCCTGGGGGCACATACGTGAGATTCTCCATCTTATATTCTCAAGTTCTGTTTTAGATTCTAGATTCTTTCACACAACAAGAGCATTAAAAGAAAACACATGACTAAAACTTTACAACATTGGATTTGGCAATGATTTCTTGGATAGGACACCAAAGGCATAGGTAACAAAAGAAAAAAAATAGACAAATTGGACTTAATGAAAACTTTAAAATTTTGTGACTCAGAAGACACTGTCCATAGTAAAAAGACAACCCATGGGATGGCAGAAAATACTTGCAAATCATATATCTGAGAAAGGGTTAATAACCGTAATATATATATAGAACTCCTAAAACTCAAAAACAGTAACAAAAATACCCTAACTCAAAAATAGGCAAAGGACTTTAATAGACATTTCTGCAAAGAAGCTAGGTGGCTGTTGAGCACATGAAAAGATGCTGAACATCACTAATCGTTTGGGGATTGCAAATCAAAAACTACAATGAGATATTGCAGTCATTAGTGTGACTACTATCAAAAAAAGCAGAAAACAGAATCACTGAATTCTCCTGAAACTAATATTACACTATATGTTAACTAACTAGAATGTAAATAAGAACTTGAAACATTAGAAAGAGGGGAAAAACAGTAAAAAAAAAAAAAAACAGAAAACAATGAGAGTTGGAAGGGATGTGGAAAATTTGGAACCCTTATCCTCTATGGATAGGCATTAAAAAAATGGTATAGCCACTGTGGAAAACAGTATGGAGGTTCCTCAAAAATTAAAAATAGAATTACCATATGATTCATCAATTCCGCTTCTGGGTATACAGCAAAAATAATTGAAAGCAGTACCTTGAAGAGATATTTGTGGACTTATGTCTTAGCTCACAGTAGCTTAAACACGGAAGCAGTCCAAGTCCAGATGCACAGATAAGCAGAAATGTGGTATAAATACAGAGTAATATTATTCAACTTTAAAAAGCAAGGAAAAATACTCTGATTCCATTT